>WNHD01000406.1:0-32610 GCA_011057455.1 Ganaspis sp. Gsp50
CAGGCTTTGCGCCCAAAAATAGCCCAAAATTAGCCCAAAATTCCCACCTAGTGCGAATATTAAAATTCGTTTGTGGAGGTGCCAGCGAGTCGGACCTTCTACTTTCCTCTACTTCACAAGAGACAAACGAGCGAAAAGTGTCAACTGCTAACTCATAAGTAACATAGTTACTTGGAAACTTGAGTCAGTTGTAGCTTTTTCAACAATTTAGTTACCAATTTTCTACAAACTTTAGTAACTTCGAGTTTAAGTGTATACTTTGATATTATATCAAGACTATAAAGAGACATTAGGAAAATGTTTTCAATTTCCGATTACTTTTATTCTTTCGTTTCCCTTTCGTCGATTACGCTTTCCTTTTTTGTTCTAAAATACTATATTTACAGTTAATTCTGTCTGATAACAAAAAGCCATATGTAAATGACATTGCCACTTAGGTCGCAATTCCCATAGAAAAAAATCAATCAAGGCTTCTACTGCTATTAAAAAATCAATCGAAGCAACAGTGTCAGCAACAAACCTTTTACTTATAATTTCAAAGAAGGCTCACAATCTATCATTTACTTATGGTTTATCGTTGTAGGGCAGCGAATAAATTATTTACGTTACAAATGCTATCAATTGCAACGTATAGTAAACAATGGCTACTTCCTTAATAACATTAAATTACAGTATCGGATTTCTAATGCATAAAAAACAATCAACATTTTTTTATGAACACTAAAGACTTTGGTTTTTATAAACCAAAGACTTTTTAAGAAAATCAATAAACTGATAATTTTCCCTTCTAAGAACGCTAATATGAACAAAGTACTAGTCAGTTATTCCATGTATTTTATGGGATCGTTTGAGGGAGCACAATAGCAATTATTGGGTCATTTGTGACCTTTCTCGTGCCTCCGGCTACGTCAATCAAGTTATACGAATAGTGTTGTATTTGATCACACAATTTTGCGATTATTTGGTGTTTATAACAGTTCATAAAACAATCTTAATTGTGATGTTTTAATTAAATTATACCAAAGCAGAATTTAACCATAACAAAAAAGACCCCTCTCTTCTTGAAAAAGTTAATCACAAAAATATTTGAATACAAACAAATAACGATTGCATGCAATTTACGACTTTGATTACATGTCTATTACAATCTATAATGAATATATAATTCATAATAAATTATAATAATAAAAATCGTTTAACAATCTTTCTATAACTCTTGCATTTCCTTCTGCAATTCAATGTTTATTTACAATTGCAAATACACTTGAAAGACGAATTTCATTGGAATGTAAATACACATGAAACGAAAATGATTACGAGACATTAAGAAGTCTTCAGATTTAGCTGATTCAACAGGAAATTTTGAAATTCTTACGAATCTTTGAAAACTGCTGAATTAAACAAGTTTATCTGTAAATGTTTATCGTTGACTTGCTTCTGGTTATTATATTCCACTTCGCTGTACTAATTACAACACTGAAATCATTTACATTCACGACACACGTATTATACGCTCGCCATAATCGTAAATTGATGGCTGGGAATTTATGGGTTATAATAATTGTAAATTACCTTCTAACTCACTGCAAGTGTCATGGTTAAAATAATATTTCTCGACAATTCAAATAAAACGATTCCAACTAGCTCTTCGTTATTTATTCATTTCAGTATTTATTCTACTCTACATCATGAATAAAACTAGCAACTTTAATAGCACAGCAATACAAAGTATATTACTTTTCGATAATAAATTATAGTTATTTGTGTAATAAGGCACATTTTTTATGGAATTCTGAGATAAGCCTTTTAGTACGCTAAAAGTACTTTTTACGCCCAAGTGAGCTAAAAGTAGTTTTTACTCCCTAGTGTGCTAAAAGTATTGTTTACTCCCTAGATCGCTAAAAGTACTGTTTACTCCCTAGTGCACTTAAAGAACTTTTTACTCTCTAGTGTGCTAAAAGTATTGTTTACTCCCTGGAGCGCAAAAAGTATTGTTTAATTCCTAGAGTGCCAAAAGTACTTCTTACGCCCTAGTGTTCTAAAAGTGCTTTTTACTTCCTTGTATGCTAAAAGTATTGTTTACACCCCAGTGACTAAAAGCACTTTTTACGCCCTAGTGCTCTAAAAGTACGCTTTACTCCCCAGTATGCTAAAAGTATCGTTTACTCCCTAGTGTGCTAAAAGTACTTTTTACGCCCTAGTGCTCTAAAAGTACGCTTTACTCCCCAGTATGCTAAAAGTATCGTTTACTCCCTAGTGCACTAAAAGAACTTTTTTACTCCCTAGTGTGCTAAAAGTACTTTTCACGCCCTAGTGCGCTAAAAGTACTGTATAAAAATAAACTTTTTAATCTGTGCATTGGAGTTTTTAATTGCAAAAAACTAGCGCCGAAGTTTTGTATTCCTATAGGAATACAAAAGCGTTTTTTTTATAAAAAACGCACACAGAAATTTTGAAAGTCTAAAAACGTTGCGCTGAAGTTTTCTCTACTAAAAATTGTACGCAAAATTTGTGTACAAATTACAAAAAAACGAACAGAAGTTTCGAAGTCTAAAAATAAAACTTCAAATTCGTGAAGCAGTTGGTAAATTTTAGCAGTTTTAGATAAATTTGCAAAAACGTTTCCAGTAATCATTTTCATTTTTCAGTGTATGTACTAATTATAGGCAAGAATTCTCGAGACAAAAAGAGAGAGTTTCATTCTGCTACAGATTTTTTACAATTCAGATATCAAGTGGATCACAGAGAGCAAAAGAATCAGGATGAAATTAGTTAAGAGAATTCTTGATCTGAGAAGCGTAATATTTCATCGGGTAATATACGACTTTCTTTCAACGTCCAACTGGTGGAATTATCAAGCCTCGGGAATGCAGCAAAACTGCAGTATCTGTTCGGGGTAAAATCACGCGTGTAAAAAAAAAGAAGAAATGTCTGCGAATGACCGCAGTGTCGAGTAGTAAAGGGAAAAGAAGAGCGAGTTTCGACCGCGAAACCACACACACGCTAGAAAAACTTTTAACTCTGGAATGGGACCTGGAAAACTCGGTACACGTGCGAGTGAGTGCACATGTGAACCAAAGGAGCGATTCATGTTATTTCTCGAATGTCACTGACTTTCCTTGTCTATCAACTTTCCTCCTCTCCATCAACATTCAGTTGACTTTCAACTTTTTCTTTTATTTTACCTGGAAAGCTTTTCATTACTTGCGATATTTGATTTATGAAACATGAAATACAGAATGCTGAAACAAGTCTAAAGAAGTTTACGAAACTTGTAGATGCTTGCTAAGTTGCTCTCAAGTCTGGAAAATTGGCAAATAAAAGAGGCATCTTTTTCAAGATTCGTAGGTCCTTCTTGACCTGAACCTATACATGAAAAGTTGCAAGTAAGTTGACCTTGCAGGGTGACCATTTCAGTCACCGAGAAATGAAGAAGTCACGGGTAGAATTCGCGCATTGATAGTTGAGGGAGGTCAGTTTGCTAGCTTACATAAAAGAGGCTAACTAAAGGAGAGAATGAGTAGGGATAAGAGCGAATGTTATAAAATATATGTATATGCGATACTATATAACGAGGAGTTGTCGAGTGCAATTCAAGTGGGAGAAAACCCGGTACAAAAGCAAAGTGGGGGCACCTGTTACAAGTTGCAAGTCCACCGCTACTCTACAAAGCGTCACTTAAGCCGTTACTGACTGAAATTTATACAGAACGATCCAAAGAGACAACCGGTTACTCCTACGATTGGTGGATGTCTAGCAAACTCTCGAGCCAGAGGCAGCTATGGCGGTTTGCTTTTTCTTCTGCACATCAATTCAGCAGAGTCTTTTCCCAACGTCGTGAAATGTTGGACGAGCCTTCGAGTAAAATACGGGTAATAAATCAGTCGCAAAGGGTACAAGAATCACCGAGTAGTCTGCGTTGGTTATTATGACGAAGAGCTTGGATTTCAAAGTTGTTACTTTCAAAAGAAGAATCAACTCAGACACTTTGCTTCGAGTGACGAGTAAAATTTTAATAAGCTAAATGCTTTTCCTGCTATTACAGCGTTAAGCATTAAACATTATTTACAACTGATCGCTTCTTTGTAAAGAGAATCCATTTCCTGACTTATAACCACAATTAGATAAGAGTTTAACTTTTTTCTTTTCTAATTGACATTGAAAATAATTTAAAGCTTTTAGAGAAACGACGAAATAAAACAAACAAGTTGCATTAACAGTTGGAAGCAAAATTTTTAACCCCATTTTTTTATAACCGTTGCTATAAAGAATAAAAAACGCATCTGTTAAGTAACACCTTTGCAATGTTAACCATGAACTTGCGGGATTGCAAAAAGTAGATAAATTTTGCTTTCTTATTTCAATATCATCAATATTTCAATATATTTCATTTCAATATAATATAACTACGCTTCAAATTAACACTAAAAAACCCAAGTTTTGAACTGTTTACATTTTAAAACCACAATGACTGAAAAATAGCAAATGAAAAGACAATGAAAAGACAAAAAAAAGCAAAAAAACACATTTCGGTTTTCAAAATTAAACTCTTGGAAAAACTTGGAACTAATGTAAGTTAAAAAAAAAGGGTAAGACTTTTTTATAATTACGTTTTCCTCTGGACAAACCCATTGATAAGATGAACCAATGAATGCCAATTTTTGCCAATTCATTTGCCAACAAATGATGGTCCCATAAATTCACTCTGTTAATTCAATAACCCGAAGCTTATAAATAAAAAAACAATATCTGGATATTGAATGCAATTCAAACACTAAAAATTCCTCTATTTTTGTTATCACAACAATTTAAAAGGGAAATTATGTTTATTGAACAGTAAGAAACTAAGATAGTGGTCAGTGTTAACATTTTAAATGCAAGTCTAAAAGTGGATTAGCCACATTGTAGAAAAGACATAAACATTGTATTGGTTATTGTTTTATGTATTAGTTGTTGAAATGCAACTATAGCTTCTTTATGACTCGTTAGGATTGCTTGTTATCGAGGACACAAGTGCAGTAAGGTCGATTCGTAAGTCTATACTTGTATAATTTTAGAAAAGAAACTTTGAAACTTGACCCCTAATAGATTATACTTAACTTTCTTCGCCTACACAAACTTTCGTTACGTATTGATTAAAAAACGCGAATGTAACAAAGATACTATGTACATAAACTTAGCAACCCACCATCATAATCTTGTCATTATATAACTCAAAACATTTTAGAAACTGCTTCAACTATATTCTACAAAATATATACAAAATATACACAAAACATATCCTACTTTCAAAAAACTTTAAAAATACTTAAAAATTATGAATTCCAAACAATAGGAAACTTGAACGAGTCTGATTTGAAATTGATTCCAACAGTAGTAACGAGGGGAAAGACGGAAACTGCGCCTTATTCCTGGAAATGGGTGCGATTCTAGGAAAGATTTCGAGGCAAGAAACGTGCTATTGATTTACGTATCGTTTGCAATAAAAAAGCTTGCAGCTCGCCTCGCGACCCGTTACGCATCGCAATTAAGTGGAGCAATCAGAGAGCGTCGCAGGGAAGAACGAGAGTGTTCATAAAACTGCTTTCGCAACGAGCGACTCGGCTAAAGTCCAGTTCCGGAGTGGTGATAGGTACAATGTAAACTGTATGAGGACGGATCGATGCCTTCGTGTTCGCATCAGCCAAATCGAGCGAGGCCGCATACATGTGAATCGAGTGTGTTTCACGAGGGAGACACTTTACTTCCCAAATCGAGTACATATTCGTCATTCCTAAAAAGATTCGTACCACTTTCTCGTCGGCAAACATTTAACACGACCTACAAATATTCTCAGTGCTCCCCCTCTTATATTAATTCATTACTTTCACAAGAAATAAACGTCTTTAATACAGTATTCCAGATAGATAAAATAGCTACATTGGTAATCAATGCTCTATACATTCATTGCTTTTTTGATTTTCGATAGTTGTTTCGCTAACTTGATGTCCATAAATGCTCTTATAGGCATACAATTTTGGAATAACCATAGCACTCAATAAACCGACTATCAACTAATAAACCAACTATCAACTAATAAGCCAACTATCAACTAATAAACTAACTATCAACTAATAAACCAACTATCAACTAATAAACCAACTATCAACTAATAAGCCAACTATCAACTAATAAGCCAACTATCAACTAATAAACCAACTATCAACTAATAAGCCAACTATCAACTAATAAACCAACTATCAACTAATAAACCGACAACATCCCATCACTAATTAACTAATCATGAGTAAATCAATAAGCTTTTCTCATTACACTTATTTCGTCTAGTTTTGCATTGTCTTTAAAACACACTGCAAACTTTAATTTCAGACAATCGACCCTAAAGCCTAATTAGGTAATGCCATTTGAAGAAAGTATAACACTAACCCTATAGTATCATGTCCGGAGTCATCAACAATTTAGACAATTGAAAGTCGTCTAAAGAATTCATTGGGTTTGGGAACACCTTTTTGGAAAAGAGAGTTTTCATCGAGTAAGAGGAGAGGATCGTCAATCATCTCTGGCCTGTTCTTTCGATTAACCTCTTTTTCGTGGAAGGAGGATAATCCAGACAATTCAAGACAAACCAGTTTTACGAGCCAGCCGTACATTCGGAACGCTCCGAAATGGCTCTTGTGTGAAGTCCATTGGTTAAGTCGATTATTATTTCCTCGCGGACACGCCCGTGGCAATTGTCCACTTCACTCACTGTTGTGTACTATCACAGAGCCAACTATCAGACACGTTTTTGTCTAGTGATACACTGCATACGTGTTATCCTTTTCGAATAATTCTGGCGCCACGTAACGAGGATTACGCACGTTATTTCCATATCGAACTATGCTCTTGTGGGGAAAAAAACCTCGCAATTTCATGTAACTAAAGAGGAAGGATACTTTTTCTTTTATTTCATTTTTTTATCCTCTCTATTGATCGCGTTGACCCAGCGACTGTTTCCGCTATGTATTTTATTCCATTTTATTTTTACCAATTAAGAGTCGAGTGACTGAGAGTTTTATTTCGTTTTCATGCATCTGCTGTAGTTTAACTGTATCCTTTAATAGCAATTCTTTTGTTTTGTATTTCATTTGTCGCAAGCGCTGAATTAACAATATGTATAATGATGAAAATATTGAAAGAGTTGTTTGAAAACGTGTTTGAAAAAAAGCATCTCGTTATTGACGGAAATTCTGTTTCCAGGTACTGTCGAAACGAAGAAGGATTTTGAAACACGTGTGCAGAGCATTTTTGAGAGACGAATCGATTGGCGTAGGTCCAAAATCGTTGTCTAAGTCTAAAGAAGACCTAAGAGTTATCTTTCCCTTCACAACAATTCCTTGAACTCGGAGCTTTTAGAAGCATCCAAATTCAGATACTTTACAAACAAAAGAAGACTTTTCGACCATGCTTTTATAAAATGAATTTTACATTACAATAATTAATGAATTTTACATTACAATAATTAATGAATTTTACATTACAATAATTAACACATTTTATATTACAATAATTACATTACTTATCAATGACATATTTATCAATTACTTAAAGGAATTTTACAATCATTTAACGTTTTCTCTAATTATTATGTTGGTTTTAAAAATACAACTCACGTACGTGTTACATTCTCATAAATCTCGTATCATTCGATTCAGAAACTGGATATTGGATCAGCGTTTGCGAAGTCACAGTTGCAAAATATCGCAGACGTGACACTGTGTGTTTCTCTGATAATCAATAATTGTGCTGTCACGAAGACGGAAACCAATTATAAAAACAATCCTATTGTCATTTTCCGCGATAAAAACAATTTAAACTTAAAACCATAATTTCCTAAATTTCACTTTTTACTTTAAACAATTTTAAAAGTATTAACATTAAGTATTATATTATATTGTTATAAGTATTATATTACTATTAAAAAAGTATTAACAATTTTAATCTACTTCACCATTATTGTCAAAATTGTTATTTAAACCCTGCATTTCAATTTTTAACGTCCACTTAAACTTTTTAAGTTCAATTTTTTAACGTCCACTTTGGGTGCAATTGTTATTTTCAGAAGTTAGAGTAAAACTAGTGATGCAACGTAGAAGCAAAATTAAATTAGTCCAATTTTCTATATCAGTCGAAACTGATGCAACTGTCAAGTGAAAAATTGTTTGTAAACAAAGAACTGATTTTATACTGTGGTGTATTTTGAATTGTCATTTTTGAATGTATCGATTTAACAACACTTCAATAATGTCATAAAGTCAGAAAATATTCGACAAACGGGATTTGCCCATTGTCGGTATTCACGGGAATTCCACATCTCCAAGTATAATAATACGCTGTGCGATTCTGAGCAAGAAGAGAGGCGACGATAAGAAGATGCTTTCCAAGTTCTCGTGCCTTGAAAATCTAAATACCCACTCTCCATTCATTCTGATTTACATCATTCCAAACATTATTATTCCCGTTCGTAAAGCCAGGGTTTCATTGCAAATTCCTTCAAACTGCTAAAGCCCAACCAAGTTCAAAATCAACCAAATTATCCATTCAATAAATACATGAATTGAAAATAATCTTTTTATCATTTTATAATATTATATTGGAACAAGTTCAATGATCAATTCAGTTCAATTATCAATGATAATTATAATGATATTAATAATAATTAATAGTAATAATAAATCAACAAATTTTAAGAAATGAAAATTCTTTTTCAATTCGATGGGTATGTTTTTATTCAAATTACAAAATGTTTGAACGATTTAAATGTCTCAAATTAGATTTACCCTTAGATATTGTAAATTTAAATTTAATTGTCTGGGAAATTTGTATAACTAAATGTTTTAAAATCTATTGAAATCAATTTTAATTACAATCTGCTTGCATTCACAAACGAGAAACGTAATTTGATGTTAGGTCAATGAATTGAACCCCCTTTAATTGTCCTAATTAGCAAAACCTGTCAATCCTTCAAGTAAAATGATAAATGAATCAATAATAATGTATAATGTAATGTATAATAATGTATTATATATCATCATAATATTAATAATATAATAATACAATATTAATAATATAATAATAATACAATATTAATAATATAATAATAATACAATATTAATAATATAATAATAATATAATATTAATAATATAATGTTAATAATATCACAATCACAATATTCAAAATTACAAAATCTGCTGTATTTCAAAGAGCTAAAATCTTCAAGAGGATAATTTAGGATTACATGTGCAAATCAGTGAAAGTAGTTTGAAATCGTTTTGATAATGGCAATATTACTTGCAAGTCGCATTGATAATATTTCAGTTTCGATTCAAATAAAAGACCCCGTTGACCCTAATTTTGAAGCACTTGATTTAATTAAATGCTTTCGATACATTGTTTCAGTATACAGTAATGTCTTTGAATCGTTTTCATCGAGTTGAAACTTGCGTGAATGCATCAATGGAGACTTTCCGGTTATAATAAATGATGAACGATGACAGAGCCAAGAGTTTATCGCTCTGAGAATAAAAAAAGAGTTTGGACCATGACAGTGGCGAACTTGATGAAAACTTGAGAGGAGACTACGTGAGAAAAAGAGAAGAATCATAAAAGATAAAACAAAAAACTGAATAGCAGAAACACAACAAAAATAGAAGAAACAAAAAAGAATAGTAAAAACAAAAAAGAATAGTAAAAACAAAAAAGAATAGTAAAAACAAAAAAGAATAGCAAAAAAAGAATAGCAAAAAAAAGAATAACAAAAAAAAGAATAGCAAAAAAAAGAATAGCCAAAAACGAATAGCAACAAAAAGAATAGCCAAAATAAAGAATATCAAACACAAAAAAGAATTGTAAAAAGAAAGAATAGCCAAAACAAAGAAGAATATCAAAAACAAAAAAATGCCAAGAAGAAAAAAGAATATCAAAAACAAAAAAATACCAAAAACAAAAAAGAATAGCCAAACCAAAAAAGAATATCAGAAACAAAACCGAACAGCAAAATCAAAAAAAGATAGGAGAAAGAAAAAAATCATAAAAGAAACAAAAAAATCATAAAAGGAGCAAGAAAAAAAGAAATGCCTCTTGCTTTGTTTTGTTACTCGAGACAGAGATCGTAGGACGCGATTGGTGGGTAAAAAGGGGGAGGAGAGAACGGAAAAAATGTAAGAAAAGGCACTCGAGCGCGTTTTCCGCTTTCGTGCAACAGCAACGAGTTTCCATTGTTACTGGAGCGACGAGTTAACTTTCTCAAGCAGGTAGTATATCTATAAAGCAGTCGGCACGAGAACGTAAATGTATATCGGTTTCCAGTAAAAGAAACAGAAGTGTCACAGCGTATGAATACGGGTCATCACATCGCTGAATAAGCAGCCGACTCTCGGTGTTGAGCAAATTACGTAAGGCCAGAACGAGAGCTCGTTTAAATATCGACTTAAATATTAATCGTACACACATACGCGTACTTACACGCCATACTAAACACATTCGCATTAATGGGAATACGCAGTCGAAGAGAGAAAATGACGAGACCGTATTTGCGTTAAATTTGGCGAAAGTTACGCAAACATGTAGTGGACTCAACTTTGTGTCAATGTGTTAGTATGCGTGTGATCGCGTGTTTCCTCGTGTATGTGTATTGAATACAAGTGTGCATATGCATGTGTTCATGCATCTGTGTATACATGTGTTCATGCATCTATGTATACATGTGTGAACATGCATCTGCGTATATACATGTGTGTTTATAAATGTGTGAATATAAATGTGTGTAAATGTGTGTGAATGTGTGTGAAAGTGTGTATATACAAGTGAGGAGAGCGACTAACAAGTTCCTGATTGCGAGGCAACGTTTTCGTTCTATCAAGTTTCATTAGAATGCATAATCTCATCGAGTGCATAACCTATTTCTAAACCAGTTTTCAATAAAGTCTACTTCTTCATGATCATTGTTGCCGTTTTTATTCAATAAAAGCCATTCGATCCAAGATTCATACGTGAAAAACATATTTATGTAAGTAAATCATCAGTTAGGGAAGATTACCTAGGTCATTTCTAAAAATAAATTCAATAGGTTATGGAAAAAATAATAATTTTTATTAAAATAATCTATTATATCGATAATTGTCACAAATCCCGAATTCTTTTCGATAAAAAGACAATCCAAATCGAATAAGAAAAAACAATGCCAAAACGTTTCTTTTCCCATTCTTAAAAGATACAAGTTCATTTTCTTGTTCTCAATAATCAAATTTTCGTTTTTCAAAGTATCTAAAAAGACATTAAAATTACTATTTCACTGATCTAATTAAGTTCCACGTGACTTTAGCTTTAGTCAGTTTCAATGAGCAAACTTTTAATGTCTAAACTTCACCTGTTATTAAATGTTTCACAGATTGCTTCAGATAGGAATACTTTGTAAAATGGTAATAAGGCAATGTAAGAATGTCGTGATAATAAAATTTATCAATCATGTTTAATGTTAATGACACTAGTTTAAGTGACGGAAATATTGCTCAATGCTCACGATATAGAATACAGAAATAGACACTGCTGAAATTATATAATAAATAGAACCACCATTAGACAAAGTCGATTGTCATTGTAACGATAATTACAAAAATAAGTATCAAACATGGTATCTTTCTTTTAAAATTAAGATGCTCAAATTGGTATCTCTTTTCAAAATGTAAAATGACCAATGTGATATCTTATTTCCGTAATGTAAGATGATCAATGAGTATCTAGTTTCCATAATGTAGTTAATTGGCATCTTACATTTATTAATACTATAATTTATTAATCTTACATTTATTACTTCGCTTTTAAACTTGCTTCGAAAATATTTAAACATTTATAATATTTAAACAACTTTAATTACTCTGTAATGAGTTAAGAATGATTAAATTTAAAATTTTGTTGAAAAAAATAATTTTATGATATAAAAGAATTAAATCCTTCCATAATTGTTTAATAAAGAAGCAAGGTAAATGATTTTTTTACAAAAATTTTGTAAAATAAAAAAAAAATAATAAGAAATATAATAAAATTAAAAATCTTCAAAAATGAGTCGATTCAGCTAGTCAGGTAATTCATAAAGAACAAACTTTTACAAGTGTTACGTTTCGATGAACATGTGTGCCATCCTCATCAGAAATTTATTAAAGATGTCAAAACACTAAAAAATACACTTAAAGGTCAATTCTGATAAAAAATAATAAATAAATAACAAAGTAATATCTATAAATAAAAAATTTAAAAATTAAGAAAAAATACACACACGCCAAATAATAAAATATAAATAAATAAACAATTGTTAAAAACAAAAGATTGTTAAAAAAGAGCGTAAGTTACAAATAAAATGATCGACTGATCGTCAACTAATTGACGTTGTGGTTAACAGAAGACTAATAAATACAATAAAAATGTTTAACAAATTTTTAATTAAATAGTAATAATAATAATAATTTTTATTGTAACAATAATAATAATAATAATAATAATAATAATAATAATTTTTATTGTAACAATAATAATAATAATAATAATATTAATAAAAATAATAATAATCAAATAGTACACTCGGAAAAATGTTCGTTTAAATCAAACAAATATTTGCTTAACCGACCAAATGTATGCTAAATTCTAACAAAACACAAACGAAAATATGTAGCTTATTCAACAAACTATTTGTTTGAATTAAAAAAAAACATTACATTGACCACATATCAAACGTTACTTTAATTCAAATAAACTTCTCTCCCAGCGCAAAAGCAATAAACAGTAATAAAATAATATAAAAAAAAAATAAAAACAAAAAAAAAACTGCAAATCCTAAAAAGACAAAACATCTTGGAAAATCAATTTCAGTTATATTTTCGAGAAGATAAAGAAAATCAGAGGAAAAATAGCCCGTTTCACGGCCAGCCATTAACCGCAATTAGATGTCAGTCAAACAATTACTGGCTTCCTTGACGAGGCTAAGTCGAATTAGCTCACAGATTCCTCGCTCCGTCTATTCTCCTCAATACTAACAATGGAAAAATTATTTCAAGCTTAACTCGAGCTAACGAAATCAAGCAAGAGTAAATGAAAAGGAAAAGAAGATAATTAACTGTAGGATGAGAATTAATATGAAACAATGTATAACTCATTGTTAAATGATTCGATAAGAAATGGAGTAGCAATGTATTGTCAAACTGGTAAGTTGCATTTTTAATTTAAATTCAAATGGAAAAGGCACGATTCGAAACCGATGAATAATGCATAAAGATTCGCGATTATTTTTTCCCCTCTTCTTTTTTCATTCAGTGTGTTTATCGAATAATACTCGTGTCCTCGGGTCCAAACGATGACGAATTTTCGAGTCACCGAGTATATAAGAATTCCACGCGTGTCCTTTGTAATGATTATGCACGCATCGCTTTAAGTTGCCAGAGTTTGGAACTGGCATTTTCACACGAAGAAAAATGAATGGAATTGTTTGCAATTTCTTTTCAAGGAATGCTAAATTCTAAAGTGATTTACATCCAATTGACTGATCGTTTTTAGTCGTTTCTAATAAAAGTTAACAAAAATAACTTTTTTTTATAAAAGTTTATAAACGTTACTTTTTTATAAAAGTTCATAAAATTTACTTTTTTTTATAAAAGTTTATAAAAGTTAATTAAACTAAAATTGAATTAAAATACCTTCTCAAGAGAATGTAATAATTTTAAATTTCATTAATTATTGAATGTTTAATTTTTTCTCAATTGTCTTTTACATTATGCAGTATTTTTCCACCTGTGTTGGATTTACAAAGTCTTATGCAGAATTTCGTTTTTCAATAATGTAATCGGTCAGAATCACGTTCACGAATTAAGCTTTGATTATAAATTGCGACTGATCGATGTGATAATGCGATTCCATCAAGATTGTTAACATTACTTTTTTATTCGCAATTATGCAGCCAACAACTTGCAATTAATTATAAATTATTTTACGTTTTATTTTCCGGTAACTTTTCACCGCGAAAAAAATTACATTAAAATAAATAAATCATCTTTGAATTACTATTACCTTTACTAGTGATTTAAAATATTATTGAATAATTAAAAGAACACAAATTATAATAAAAATAATTAGTAACCAATTCAATAATTCTTAAAGTTATAATTTAAATTAATATTTTAAATCATAAAATTAAAATTCTTGAAAGTAATATTATAATTAAATTAATATTCTATCATTTGTAGTCAATTTATGAAATTAATTCCAACAGTTATTATTTTATACAATCTAATGCATTAACTTATATTTTACAATTGATTTACAACCTCATAACTTATAATATACTTTTAATAATCTTCCACATCATTGCTAATTATTATTATTACTAATTCATCCGATAGTTAAATCAATTTATAATTCAACAAAGTTACGATGAATTTTTAATAGACTGAGAATTGTGGGAATAGTAATTTAATTAAAATACTCTATATTTAATGATAAATGAATAGAAGTCATGAAGTAGTTCTGCAGAATGTAATCACTTTGGTCATCAAGCGTAAATCGTTGCGCAGTGAGCGATGCAACCATACCGCATGCAATTATGTAAATCTTATTTAAGAAATGGGCGCATCATCCTTCCCCATAAAAGAGGTCGAATATGATTTCAACAAATGAATGATAACTGTTCAGCAAGATTAGAGGGGAATTCGAGATATCACAACTCACAAGGACAAATCTTCTCAACTTTTTTTTCTTTTAAATTAAAGCTTTATCTTCAAAAACAAGCAAAACTTTCATTAAAAATTCTTATTACATCATAATACGACTGCACAGTCAACCAAGTTTTATAACAAAGCCAATAAAATTACTCTACTAGCAAAAAAAAACTGTTTATTATCCATTTTTAAAAATTGCAATTTTGCGGAATTAAAAGAATCATAATCAAATAGATAATGGAATTAAAATAAAATAGAACATGAAAATAAAAAACAAGTTGAAGTCCACAACGTTTTTGATCAATGATTTAAACTAAAAATATTTATCTATTTATTTTTTCTTTCCAATTTATATCTCAAAAGATTTTTTGAAATGTATTTTATTTAACAAAGTTTGTTAAAAAATATTGTAGACTATAATTTTTTATAATATTCCGCTTGGTGACATATTAATTTTTTTTAATCGTTGACAAAACGTTGTGGACTTCAACCAGGTAAATAAAATGGAAAGTGAAAAGAAAACATAAAATGAAAAATAGAAAAAAAATTTAAAAAAAAGAAAAAAAAAAAGAAAATATAAAATTAAAAGACATAAAAAAATTAAGAGACACTTTTTGTATTTTTATCGTCCTTAGTTCGATTCGTATTTATTTGACAAATTAATAAATATTTAAAGATTTAAATGAAAAATGTATGAATAAAAATGCGTGAATAAAAAAATTGTTTTTTTCTAATTAAAATGCCTTTTAAATTTTCATTTAGTGTTTGGTCTTGTACCTATCATTTCAGAATCTTTTGTAGGTTTTTACATATACTAAATTCAACGACTATTATTTTATAGTACAAAATAAAAATTCATAAAAAATAAAATTGTTTTTTGTTATATGTTTTATTGTGGGATAAATTCTTAAATTAGTTTGAAAATGATATAATTCGATAAATTTTATTCTTTTACCCATCTATACAATTTTTTGTCTAAAATCTCTAATCTTTAATATCTCTACAAAAATTTCTCTAAATTCAACCAATAAATCTTTAAATTAAATAATTTTCGGATACCCTAATTTTCTTTTACCAATAACTATTTAACTAAATCCCATATTCTCTTAGATTTTGATAAAAAAAAGTTTCCATCAATAGCTGAAAAGATTTTTCCCTGTCAGATTGAGAATCATTGAAATTCATCTTGATTTGTCACAAAATTTGTATAAAACGTCCATTTTGAATAAAATGTAAAAGACAATTGGGGTGATCCGACAATTGTTTTCATTAGCTTTAATTTTCAAGTATTTATAAAAAAGATGGTTAAGTATTTATTTTGTATACTCGGTTTAAAACAACGTAAAACTTTCATAAGTTTTATAAGAAAATCTTAATTAATAACAAAGTTGTAAATTGTGTTACAACTACTGTTCTGTTTTTATAGAGAAAGGAACATCTCGATATAGTGATTTAATAAGAAACTAACTAAGAAGCATCTCTTAAAAAGAAAAAGGAAATAGTGATAAAAGTTGATGGGGCTTTTTAGAGCAGGTCAAGATGAGTTCTGAGCGAAGGCCTTTGAAAAATTATCTGTCTGCGATGCTGGAGTGTGGAGTGGGTTTGTAAGCGATAATTTGAAGCACGTGGAAGGGGAATCATTCGCGGTGTGTGCGTCAGAGAAATAGGTATTCTAACGACTCTGTATTAAGAGACAGCCTGTTATACTGTTCCGAAGAATGTGTCACAATGGTACGACGCCCGTGAAAAGGGGCAAACGTTATACTCGAGTGCAGTGTGTGAAGAGAGAAGGAGATATAAATGAATGATATTCTAGAAGCGTCCGACCAAATGGCGGTCGTCTCTAAAGTACGCGCACACTCGGCCTAATAAATGATTTAACTCTTTTTTTTTTGCCAAACCTAGGACCACTTTTACTTAAAAAAATGAATCGTAAAAAACATCATCTGTAAACACAAAATAAATTCTAAATGAGACATATTAGCACCGATGATTACTTCCGATAATATTAACCATAATAATGATAGTATCAATAAAAACATTAACACCTGTCTCAAATCATAATTAATCCTTATAATCGTAAAACCAGTTGTAAATTTCAGTGCTGCCATCTAGCACTATGCCAGATACAATTTCCAACTGATAAATGACCAAAACTCGTTTGATCAAAAGTATTTAATTTTCCAATGATAATTAATGGAAGCTTCCATTAGTTTCTTCATAATGTAATTGCGTCAACCTAGTTTGCTGTGGATCACATTGAGCTGATGCTAATTAGATGATAGTAACTGCTTATGCACTTCAATTGTTACAAACAATTGGAGATCTTTGCGAGTCATTGTTCCTGATTTCCACTTGATATTGCAGAAGAAAACTTCACTTTTGTAATAAATCATAAATAATTCCACTTGCAAGAGACTGAAATTAAAAAATTAATCGTTTTCCAATCAATCACAGTTCCATAATCATGTTTACAAGGCTCAAGTTTGATGAAAAACGCTCAAGGACCGGAAGATCAAGTTCAATTTTCAGAATGTCTGATTTTAATAAATAATAAATTATTCATAATCCGAATAATGATTAATAATCCGAATAATTATTAAGGGTTATCTATTATTAATAATCCGAAAACTAAAAAAAAACCTGTCATTTTCAATTAAAACGGTTTCTAGGCAAATTTCTAAATTACTACAGATGTACAATTCGTGAATGATACTCAGGAAACATATTTTAATGAGTGATTAATCAAGAATTACATGTTTATCACGTGTTGATTATATGAATGTGTAAACTGAGTTGAGAAGTAGATAGACAAGGTGTCCTTGTAATAGTACCTAACACTGTATCCAGAGCGAGAGAGAAAGTGTAATAAAGAATGAGAGGTTAATGTTTAAAGTGACATATAATCACTTTCTGAAAAATACGTACATTCAACATATTTGCTTATTTTGAAAGAGGAGATTTTACATTTAAAGGGAAAGCTTTCATTTTTCGGCTCGCATTTTTCAATGAAAATAATACAAATACAAATATTCAAAAAAGCAATTAACGAAAGAACAAAAAAAATGTGACTTCTTGAAAAAAATTTTATAAATGTAACGAATGAAAAATTTTTTTTGATTATTTTGAAAGTGAAGATTCTTTCTGAAAGAAAAACCAGAAACACAAATAAACAATTATTTGCAAGACGAAAGTATATTTTGAAAACAACATTACCGAATTTCTTAACATTTTAACAAAAAATTGATTATGTATTTAGGAAATAAGACTTGGTTTACGAAAGAAGACACTTGATTAATTCGAATGAAATGATTTCATATTTAAAAAAAGAAATGCCTTTGAACATGCTTTGTATTTTTTGAAAATTAAAAAATCCGGTTTAATAATGTAATTTACATCAAAAGTAAGTCACAAAATAAAAATCCAAAACAATAAAAGATCGGATAATGAAAAACCGAAAACAATAATCAAACCGCCAATAAAACGTTCGATAAAACAATCAAGAAAACTTCACACCTACTGAGGGTTAATTACCTCCCCCAAAAAGATACGGTTAACCAAAGATACAATCACCTGCTTTTTAATACTCATAACCTTAACAAATCCGGGACACGTTGCAAAAGATGAACACATTTCTTTCAAATTACGAGACAAAAATCTTACTTGCAGTGCTTTAAGTATGCACAATTCTTTATAACCGACATAAAAACTAATTGAGTTTTGACAAATTCTGATTTTAAATAGACTTCGTTTTAAATAACCTGCATAGTCAAAAAGACAAACAAACTCCTACAACATGAAGGTTAAGATTTTAAAGAAATCGACCTTGAAGAAAAGGACATGAGATTTTAGAATAATCGGGATTCTGCCATGGTCTCGACGCGATAATCGGCTTGGAGGGCAGTGCGTCTCCCGCCATATCACAATTCGCAGACCGGGCGCGCACACATACACGTGTGTGTGGAATTTTCTCAAATACGTATGTACAACGAGGTGGAGGGGCAGGATAACATCGTCTTCGAGAATTCGAAAATGTAAAAATACACTGGGCTACTAACCTGTCGGATGTAGATTTTCCGGTATCCCTTGGTCTTCCAACGACTTTTCACCGGGCGAACACTGCTATCACACAAAAATCACTCACGGTCTTTTAACTCTTCTTTTTCTTGAATCACCGTTTTTCTTGAAAGGATATTTATTTCCTCCGGGTCACGCGCGCCCGCCCGACGCCCCACACTGGTGAAATTTGCTCAATCCTTGGAAAAAAGCGGCCAACAATCTCACTCTCTCCCACACTGGTGGAAGAAAATGGCGACTCCCGGCTCGAGCCACAGAACGCGCGCGCCACTGATCCTTTTATTCCTTTTCCAGATGTTACGCCCTACTGGCGCTAAATTTAAATCTTCTCTTCTTTCACTCCAAAAAAAGATAAAGTTTTCTAGTTAATTAACAAATTATATTATTGAATATTCTTTACTACTTTATTGTATCCTTATTCCATCTTGGAGAATCGGGTAAAATTATTATTAAAAGATTAAAGATAATTTTCAAAAGTGATCATTGGCCAATGAAATTCTTTCTTACTTTGTGTTCCCAAATGAATCTGATTGGTGGACAAGTTTTGTACTGCGCTTTCTGATTGGTTTATATACTTAAGGCTGGCTTTTATGTGTATTGTAAAATTGTATAATGTAAATAGCGGTAAATTAACGTATTTATTAATTTTTTAATCTTTTAGGATATATTTTTATTTAATAAAAAACTCTTTAAAGAATAATAAATGTAATAATTATTTATGAAAATTATACCTGATTTTTAACAGATTGTTGGCCGTTTCACTTAAATCCTGAGGATTCTACAAACTTTAAATTATTATAAGATTGATTTTTTATTCAAATATGATTATTTTGATGATTAACCCGAAGAAACAAATATTTCAAATCTTATCATTTATTTTTATATTGTTATGTATAAATATGTTGTTAACAAAATAATTCAAAATAATAAATACACTTTGTACACAACTATTTTCACTTAAGTTTCCCTCTTTTTTAACGATAAGTAAAATGAATAAAAACTACTGAATTTGAAGATCATTAGTGAAATTATTATCTTGTTGCCATTGGACCGTCTAATAAATAATTACTTTACCATTTATAGACATATTCTATTTCATTAAGTTAGTTACAACTATTAATTAATAAAGCTTTAACTTTATAAATAATGAATTCTTAATTACTTATTTCCAATACCTTTGTATATTCTTTAATACAGAAATAATGTCAAATACCTAAAAATTAATGAGTGTTCATATTTTAAGGTTATGTCATATAAGGCAAAATTATTTTCATAATTATGATAAGATTTGTATAAATAAGTACACTAATAAACATATTTGAATAATCAAACTAATAATAACCTCGATTTAATAGAGATTTTCTATTCTGAACCACAAATTCACTTTCTTAAATATCACCGACATCATCATAGAAAAAAGTTGAATTTTGCACTACCTGCATTTGGATTTTCAACAATGCCAGTTGAATTTCTTGCTGTAGCTATATTTCTCGATGTGTATAATTGATCCGAACGTTTTGACATTATGTTTATTCTTTTTATATTGATAAAAGTTAAATCAAAATAACATTTTTAGGTAACACTAAAATTTAGCTGTCAAATTTTGAAAGATTTTTAACGTTTCAGTCACGTGGCAGCGGAAGCCATTTTGAATTTAGTTGGAGCGCGAATTTCAAACCTTTTTGATTTTTACATGTAATTACATTTAATTTTTAAACTAATAAAATTAATTATATTCTTATAGATATAATAGATCATACTTATCATAAAATGATACAAAATGCTCATTTAAAATACTTGTTCAAATTATGGATTTTATTATTACTAGGAATTTAAGACTCTAATTAATCCTCTGCCGTCCTTTAAATTTTCAAAGTAAATTAAAACAATTATAAAATAATCAATCAACATATTTTTTTGAAATTTTCTCATATTCCGGAAATAACTGGTTGCGAAGAATTGTGAAGAGGCCTTTAGTATGCAATCGAGCTGACCTTGGAAACGACCTCTAATGTGCCAGTGCTTCTCGTTTCTACAGGTCTTCGTGTTTTTTTTTTCGTAACGAAATAATTTGGTTATAGAGGAACATTATTGTGCCGTATTGTTCCTCGGGGTAATTTAATTTAAAACAGAATCAAAACGTCTTTAAAAATAAGTCATGTTACGCTCAACGACAATGACGTTGCTTCGCTCTGACTTGGCACGCATGACACTCCGAAATACTGTTCGAATAAACGTCTTAAGATGTGCATCAACACAATGTCTTCACAGAAAATATCTTCAGAGGTAATTATTACATTCAGCAACACTCTATTTCGGTTTTATTTACCTTCTACCAATTGTTTCATTCTTATCATCTTTCATCTCATTGTTGAACTAGGTTAGGTTTCACAGTATACTTTATAATCTTTATTTCTTTACTAATTATCTATTCGTCTAATTATCCGTCTATCTGCACATGATCTACCCTCCTCAGTTTCATTTATTAAAATTTTTTTCAATATACATCCGTTTGTTGTCAATTAATGTAGTTTATTTGCATACGATCCCCACTCAATAATAAGTAATCACAATGAAATATTCTTTTTATGTTAATTAACAATCGTGTGAAAAAATTTTTATTTGAAGTCCTTATTAATCCTAAAATCATTACAAAAAAAAATTACAAAAAGAGAGGACGACGTTTATATCATACAATTGTTGAAATATTTAGAAATTACTTTAAAAACTTTTAATTTCTTTACCATTCTCTTTTTGAAATACTTTTCTGAACCCCTGAGACAAATTTTTTAGTACCTTTAGATGGAAAGGGAAAATTTAGAAATTCGTTTTTATCTGTTTTGAATTATTTTATTTGTAATATATTTATGTCAAGTAATGATTATCTTCTGTTAAGTTTATTTTATCATTGCTACTAACTTCTGAATAATATCCATCACATGTCATGTTTGTTATTCGCTGATAAAATTGCAGTTTATTATTCAAACAAGTAGTATAAGTTACATAACGATTTCAGGCTTCAAGTGCACAACAATCAACGACCATTGTTGATGGTATGGAAACAACAACTAGTCCGATATTATGCCGACTTTCCAGATCACGTCAAAGTTGTGCTACCTGCATTATCCCCAACTATGGACACCGGAACTATCGTCAGTTGGCAGAAAAAGGAAGGTAAAATTCTCTACAAAAATGCAAATACGTATCTTTAATTGCATATAAGTTTATAGTATATAATTATATATAGTATGCTATAATTATATTTAATTTGTAGCATTTAATTATATTTATAACATTGTTTCACTGCGTGGATATTATTTATTAGATTTTAAAAATAGTAACAATTTTCAGGCGAGAAGCTGAATGAAGGCGATTTGTTGGCGGAAATTGAGACGGATAAAGCAACAATGGGATTTGAAACTCCTGAAGAGGGTTATTTGGCGAAAATAGTTCTTCCCGCAGGAAGTAAAAACGTTCCGATTGGCAAACTCGTGTGTATTATTGTCTCCGATCAAGGAAGCGTTGCGGCTTTCAAAGATTTCAAAGACGATGGATCCAGTGATGTTGCCGCTCGACCTGCACCCCCTGCACCTGCACCTGCAGCCGCTGCTCCTGCTCCTGCAGCTCCTCAAGCTCCACCTGTAGCTCCACCTTCACCTCCGGCCACAAGTTCCGGAAGTAGAATTTTCGCCAGTCCTCTCGCTAGAAGGCTTGCCTCCGAAAAAGGTCTTAGTTTAGAAGTGAGTATTACTAGTTTTTTAATTATAAAAAAGGCATCAGGCAGAAAGTAATAATAATTAACAAGAAAATCAGTTATAATAGAAAATGTGAATATAATAGAAAATGTGAGTATAATAGAAAATGTAAATATAATAGAAAATATGCTTTGATTGTGAAGTTTTTTGTGAAGTTTTATTATTTTTGATACTTGAAATATTTCAAGTTGGAAAGAAAAAAATTCAAGAATTGTTTCTTTTTTAAAACAGGGTCTCACAGGTTCAGGACTCTTTGGGTCGATAAAGGCGAAAGATTTGGAGGGCGCATCAGCTGCGGGTGTAGGAGTTGCAGCATCTATGGGAGCTGGCGCTGTAGATATTCCTGTATCGAATATAAGAGGAGTGATAGCAAAGCGTTTATTAGAAAGTAAGCAAACGATACCACACTATTATCTCCAAATGGAAATCAGGATGGATGAAGCTTTGGCAATGCGGACATATTTCAACAAAATTTTAGAAAAGGAAAAGGTTAAAATTAGTGTTAATGACATCATCATCAAAGGAATGGCCATGGCTTGTCTAAAAGTTCCTGAAGGCAATAGTGCTTGGCTTGGAAACATCATCAGACAGTGAGTGGAATAGTTCTATCTTCTAAAATAATTTGGATCACCCCATGATTTTAACTTTTAACTTTCAACTTTTAATTTAATTATTTAAAAATATTTACAATTTTATGATCAGTAAACAATTTTACCAATCTCTATAAAAAATGTAACCATTCTTTAATTTATACGTATGTAATTTATGAATGTAATTTATGAATGTAATTTATACTTATTTATATTACAATAATCAATTAGGTACGATCATGTGGACGTAAGTGTGGCTGTGAGTACAGAAAACGGACTCATTACGCCAATAGTTTTCGGCGCGGATACAAAAGGAATTGCACAAATTAGTAAAGAAGTGAAAGCCTTGGCTGCAAAGGCGAGAGAAGGAAAATTACAGCCTCAAGAATTCCAAGGAGGCACGATTACCATCTCAAATCTGGGAATGTTTGGAATCCAAAATTTCTCTGCGATTATAAATCCCCCTCAGTCTATCATTCTGGCGGTTGGAACTAGTGGACCAAGATTAATACCTGCCAATAATGATAAAGGGTGAGACTTATTTTCGTTTATTGAAAATGCTTTCTCATTATTGATGAGAATGTAATTGTTGCGAAAGTAAAGAAAAACGATAATTTAATAATTATCGTTTTTCTTTACTTTATTAATTATTGTAATTGATAATTATTGTAATTATTATTTGAATTGGAAATTAATATTCTGTTAATTTTATAGATATACTGTTGGACAATTTATGTCAGTCACTGCCAGCTGTGATCATCGTACTGTAGACGGTGCCGTAGGAGCCCAATGGCTTTCCGCTTTTAAGAGCTTCATGGAAAATCCATCAACTATGTTGCTTTAGTGCGTATTTTTATTTTATCTATATTTTATTTTATTTATATTTGATTTATATTTTTTATGTTTTTTTAAATTTCGTTTTTATCTTTATATTTTTTTAAATTTCTTTTTTCTTTTTATATTTTTTTAAATTTCTTTTTTCTTTTTATATTTTTTTAAATTTCTTTTTTATTTTTATATTTTTTTAAATTTCTTTCTTATTTTTATATTTTCTCCTGTAGTTTACCTGTATTTTGCCTTATCTGTATTTTATTCTACTTGCCTTATGTTTATTCTACTATTTTCCATTAAATAATTCCAAATAATAAATTTGAATTTCAGATTTGAGGAAAATTAAAGAATCGATAAAATTTAGCTGAAAGTATTTACAACACGCAAAAGACTGGATAAAATGAGCATCTGTGTTGATGAGATGCCAATGCCATTTATGCACTGTCTTTGCTCCTTAGGAAATTCACACCAAAGGCATCTGATCTGCGTTTAATAATAGAAAACAATGAACTCACAAAGTTTGTACAGTGAAATGTCTTAGCTGATGTAAGGACTATCAGTGACGGTATTTGTATAAATTTAGTTATTTTCCTGATTCACCGAATCTGATGCCCTCCTTGTTAAAAATTAATTTGCTCCGCGAATTAACTGTACATACTAAATCAAATTTGTTGAGAAAGCGTGTCAGAGTGGTTACGAGTTTCTTACAAGCGAGATTTTAAAGTATTAACTTTTAAGGGTTTTTCGAACCACGAAGAAAGGAGAGAAGAACATTTTTTTTTGCTTGAAACCCTTTTAGTTAATATTTTATTTACCATCTTGTTTAATACAGACTCACTTTGAATTTGATACAGTAAATATTGTTACTTATTTTGGGAGGTTTTAGCGACTTGAAAGAAAATAAATTTTTATCAATCAACGAATTCGATCGAATACTGGTTCTTGCTCGTGCGATAGAAATTCTGTCGTAATGTAGGTCAAGAATCGAATAGGCAAAAATAGAAAAAAAATATTCTGACGACTGGGAATAAACTGTATAGATGGTAAATATGTATACTTGTAACTATTTAATAAATTATATGTTATATAATTATAGAAAAGGACTTTGCAAGTTAGCATTTTATTATTATATTTTTGACATATTATGGATTTAAAATTTGAAAGTAAAATTACTTGAAAGTAAAGATTAAAAATAAAGATTTAAAATAAAGATTTAAATTTGAAAGTACAGATTTAAATTTTAAAATACAGATTTAAATTTAAGAGTACAATAATAATCCAATTAAACATCAAGATTAAAAAAATTAAATTTGCAATTTTTATTGAAACTTCCTGAACTTGTATTTCGTACATAAACAGCATTAAAAATTTGTTGAAAGAACTAGTTGGAATTAATTTGTTTAATTGTAATTAATATGCTTTAAACAATACAACTAAAACTTCAGATAAAGAATTCTGTTTGTCAATTATAATTTTTTGGCAATTTTTGTTATAATGCTTTTTATATTTATTTGCTGTTTTCACTATCATCGTTTAGTTCCGCTGAAAGATTAGATAAAAAAATTGAGGCTTCCTGGTTTTTATATGAATTTATGATAAATAGCAATGCTCTACTTTCAAGAAACTTTCGTATAAGAATAAAGTATACATAATTTAATGGAAATTGTTTTAAAAAGTTGTAAAAATAAACAGAATAGTAAAAATTGATTTAATCCGGTTTCAATCAATAACTTCAATAAATTATTATTAATCGAGGGTAAATTGTTTTATGAATTAAAAAATAAATATAATAAATTAAAGAAAACATTTGAGAAATATATTTGTTATAAAATAAAGACAAGGGTCTTAAGCGTTTTATTTGATATCTTAAAAATCTTGAAGATTCATTACTCTTTATTTTTCCCCGTTAAATTAAAATAAAAAATTGAAGTAATTCAATTGAGCTGAATTTAATAAATATTATAAATAAACAATTGAACTACAAGTGGCTAGTAATTCAGTGATAAAAAATCGTTAATTATTATTTTTTTTTAATTGAACTCATATTAAACAAATCAGTTTTTAAATTTTTTCAGTGGAAGAAGTAAATAATGATCAGGCATCAAGTTACTTAAAAGTTACTTAAAGTAACTTAAAGTACTTAATAAAGTAACTTAAAGTACTTAATAAAGTAACTTAAAGTATTTAATAAAGTAACTTAAAGTACTTAAAAGTTACTTAAAACGCGTTTGTGGAGCTAAAGAAAGGGTTTTGCGGAAAAAAAATAATTCTAATAGCTTCTGAATAGAAAAAAAACACTAAATTTGGAAAACGTTAAAGGCAGCCGGGCTGCTTTCAAAACCTTGCCTTTATTAATAGTTTTTCAGTAGAATGATCAATGTTAAATCAGACGTACCATTAAGTTAATCAGTAGAAAAGAAAAAGTACAGTCAGACGAACCAAAAAGAAAAAAAAAGTATTTTCAGTAGAAAAAGTTATTAATAAAATAAATAGAATACTATTAATTATTATTGCCACATTTTTTATATTTCGTTTATTTATTTTTCGAAAAAGGAATAAAAGAAAAATAAAAATAATCTGTTTTAGAAACTACTTTTTTCAATATTTGTTTTCTAATTTTTCTATAATTCCGGACTTTACTACCAAAGGGAACATTTTTTCTCTGGATTCATGGGACTGTTTTTGGGACATTTGTAAGCTTTGGCAAAACCGTCTGAGTTTTGAGCTGCTGAGATAACTCGATATTTCCCTTCGCTGTGAGAATCCAATTGCTTCAATTTCTCATATTCTGGAGTTGTATTGATACACCAGAGCTAAAAAAAACATGAAATTACTTTTACAATTTTATGGAATTACTTTCAGAGTCAAAAGAAGGTTTTTCTTGGTTAAAAGAATTTGTTTTTTTTTTAATTGTATGCTTTAACTAAATTACATTTTTCTTTGTTTTAAATGAGAAATTTCATCAAATAGAATAAAATTTTATTCGAAGAATTGTTTTTTAAACAAAGAAACTTTCTTTGAACTGATTTTTAATTAAAACAAACAAAATTGTTATTTCTTCAAAGTGAAATATACTTTTGGCTGAGCGTACAATTTTATCAAATTCATTTTTCCATTTTATCAAATTCATTTTCAATTTTATCAAATTAATTTTTCAATTTTATCAAATTAATTTTTCAATTTTATTAAATTAATTTTTCAATTTGATCAAATTGAAATAAATTTTAAACGCTCTTTTAATTGCGAATGATTTATTACTTTGGCAAATGATAAGAAGAAAGACTGCTCGCCGCTTAATTCTTCAAATCCTGGCAAACGAGGATAATTCCTTTCTTTCTGCTTTTCTTTGAAAGCTCCAAACATCATCTGCAAGCCTAATGAATCTGCTATATTTTCACCTAAAGTCGACTCACTGATGCCCTAAAAATAATCAATAAAAGATTTACTCGAAATTTACAAATTTTCGTCTTTTCCAGTTTTTCAATTTGCTTTTAAATACTGCTCAATTATTTCGCTTGTTAGCATTGTTTTGTTTGATAGCATTTTTTATTTGTTAGTTATATGAATATTATATTAGTTATTTTACACGACCTAATTATTTTTTGCACTAATTAGTTATTATTCCGTAGCGTCCAAATCTTATCAAAAATGAAAAAAGAAACATACCATGAGAGTTTCAAGATCAATCGAAGAATCGTTATAAAAGTTTACGTATTGATTATAGTAACATAGCATCTTTTTTTTCAAATTTTTCATAGTGTTTTTAGGCCAATCAGCATTTTTACCTTTCTCATCGAAGAAGATGCCTAAAATTAGTGAAATTAATTTCCATGTTTTCATTATTATTTTTATATTAATTAGCTTCTAACTCACCGCTGTTATCAAAACCATGAGATATTTCGTGTCCTATAATTGCACCGAGAAATCCATAATTAATAGTTCTGAAAAAAATTCGTATTAATATAATTTTTGTACTAAAAATTAAAAATAATAAAAGATAATACAATTAATTTACTCTGGTCTATTAGCCGAATAAAAGGGCGACAAAAAATCGGCAGCAGTAACAGCTGAAAAGTGAAAGATAAATATTAATTGTAAATGAATAAACATTAATATTAAGTAAATAAATAATAATCATAAATAAATAAATAAACATTAGTAGGTAGTAAATCAATATTAATCATAAATAAATAATAATCATAAATATACTCCACAAATAAATAAATAAATAAACCTTAGTAGGTAGTAAATAAATATTAATCATAAATAAATAATAATCATAAATATACTCCACAAATAAATAAATAAATAAACATTAGTAGGTAGTAAATAAATATTAATCATAAATAAATAATATAAAATTAAAATCTCATTTTATTTACTGGCTAAGAAAATATTTGAAAATAAATGATAAAAAATATAAATGATATAAAATAGTGTATAAATTATATTTACTTAAGGAATTAAATAAAGGGTTGTAATATGCATTCACAACTATTGGATAAATGCGCCAGAAACTGTAAAAAACAAAACGTTTTTCTTTCAAATAAATGTTGCTCGAGAATGTTATTATTGTTTCATTGATGTTAATATTGTTCAAAATTATAATTAAATTTAAAACAATAAATAAACAATGAAAATAATACAAAATTTCAATAAATTAACTAATAGTAGTTATTGTTCTTTAAGGATTGAGAATTTTAAAAGGAATTGATAATCTTACTCTTCGTTTGGAGCCTTCCTCTTTGCTCGTATATTTTTGTTGCTTGAGAATCTCATGTAACTTATTTTATTGTCCATAAAGTTTTGTCCAATTGAAACCTAGATAATTAAACATTATTAGAACAATGCAAATTATAAACAATGAAAATTATGAACTATTAAAATTATGAACAATGAAAATTATCAACTATCAAAATTATGAACAATGAAAATTATCAACTATCAAAATTATGAACAATGAAAATCATGAACTGTCAAAATTATGAACAATGAAAATGATGAACTATCAAAATTATGAACAATGAAAATTATGAACTGTCAAAATTATGAACAATGAAAATTATGAACAATCAAAGAAATGACAAAATTAGTAATGATAAAAGTAACAATTTAATAATAAATGAACAATAAAAAACCAAAATGTTCAATTTTAATCTAAAAATTATAATTAATGTTAACTCACACCACGGTAGTGATTGAGCATTTCAGTAACATTTTTATACCAGTTAGGATAGCCAATATTCGTTTTCATATTCCTTATTTTTCTTAATTCCATATTTCTCGTTTTCTCATCCAACCAATCAGATTTTACAATATTTTTTGCTATTTCATTCTGGATACTTTCAAATATTTTATTGGCCTATAATTAACAATAGAAATAAATAAATAATAATAAAAGTGTATCTGTTCGATAAAACAATTAAAAAATTAATAAATAAAAAAAAATAAATAAAAAATAAAATTATAGTATAATGAATTTATCCCTCGGTGAATCGAATACGTAAAAAATAAAATATTATTAGATAAAATAAATAAAATAATTTAATAATTAATTTCTTTATTTGTGCAAATAAATAAAATCGGTTTTCCAATTTTACAAATCTATTAAAAAGCGCCATCAATAGTTGTTGGTATAATAAAATTACTTACCTCATCTTTCATTTTATGTTCAAAAAAGTTTTTCACAAATAGGTAAGAGATAGCGTGCTTCATGTCAACATTTTCTATGCATCTTTCCCATCTGAAATAATATACATATGAATGAAAAATCTACATTGCAAAATTTGGCAAAAAGTAATCTACTCTTTCTTCGTATATTTTGTATCCCCAAAAGAAATAAAATTGATTTTATACAAATTTTTAAAACAAAAATTTATTTTTATTTTTTTTTAATTAATTGAAAAATTAATCTTTTAATTTTATTTGTCACTTTTTTAAAATATTGTTTTTATAATTTTAATGGAATATTTTATTAATATTTTGTTTGCTGAGAATAATTAATACCTTGGTTTCATTTCTCTGACTCCAACTTGCTTTTTGTTTATTTCAAAAAGTAGTGTTTCCATTTTCGTATTTGTGAATTCTAACATTCGACTTATAAAATTCCAGTGAACATAGTTTACTGAAAGATTACATATTTCAATGATTAACTTGATGATTCAATATTATCTAAACAATATGCACTTGTAGAAAAAAAAATTCTCACCAATAGTGCGCACGTTTGTAGAATCCAAAATCTTCGGAAGATTTTTTAAATATCCTGTATCTGACATAAGGACCGGCTCGGTTCCATTCAATTCAATATTTGCTTCTAAAAATATATTCCTGATGGCGTTCTTCCAGTTTATCTTAAATCAAAAATAATTAAATTAATAATAATTTAAAATTTGAAAAATTAAAAATTAATACCATAATAATAAATTAATTTAATAATGAATATAATGATTAAAATAAATTGAAAATAATTTTCATGCAAGATGATAATACAAATTATTTTAATAACAAAATAAAATTTAAATTATCATTAACTGTTACTATTATATTCATAGATATTCATAAACCTTTGACGTGTCCGTATTATGATTCAGCTCATTATAGTAGTTTTGAAAATCCTCCAATGAACCTTGAAAATCATCAATTTCTTCATAATAGTTCTATAAATAAATAAATAAAATAGATAAATAAAATAAATAATTAAAATAGATAAATAAAATAAATAATTAAAATAGATAAATAAAATAAATAAATAAAATAGATAAATAAAATAAATAAATAAAATAGATAAATAAAAAAAATAATTAAAATAGATAAATAAAATAAATAAATAAAATATATATGTATATAAATTAGCTTTTTTTATAGTAGTATAAAATGCAAAAATGTAGAAAACTCACTTCATACAATTTCTTTTCAAATTCAATGATTCCTTCAACATCATCACTAATTTTTTTCGTATCAACAACAGTTCCCCTTTCTTCAGCAAATATGATAGCCACTTGAGTAATTAAATTTGCATAACTTCCATCCTGGTACATATTCGTCCTATTAAATTTTGCTTCCGGAGGCATTTTCACAATAGGAGATAGTATCGGACGACCTATCTATGAATTAAATTACATCAAAATTAAATTTTAGTCACAGCTAGTGCACAAAAATTATAAACAAAAATGTATAAAATGTATAAAAATTGAAAAATGAAACAATTTTTATTTAAAAAATCTGTACTTTCTGAAACTGAACAATATGAAATTCTTTAGTTATTAATTGAACATTGATTCAATTTTAGAGAATAGAAAGAAAACAATTAAAAATAAAAAAGAATAATAATAAATAATAAAAGAAAAATAAAAAAATGTACAATAATTACTTCTAGTAATAAAATATACATGAAATAGTTATTAAATACTGACTCCTATGAAATTATCTACAGGATCACGAGAATGTGAGGACTTGTCTGAACCGCTTTTGGACTCATTTGAATCGTCAACTGATTTATCTAAACTTGAGGATGATGATGATTCAGCATTCATGAAAGAATAAAATGCAGGATTGACAATCAATCGTGTATAGAAAGCGTCAATTTGCTGCCACGTGAATTCTTCTGGATTCCATTCTTGAGAATTCAATGATATTGGCCATCCTCCGTTTCTCGACAAAATCGCTTCTATTGGTTTAATGCCATCTTTTTCCAAAGCGTCTGTTAATCAAAACAGAATATTAATAACTATTTTTTTCTACTAAACAAATGGCGCTCTATGTTGCAATATAAAGGGCAATTCTCAGCTCGTTTAATAATAAATAAATATTTTTTATAAAAATTGTTATTTATCGATAAATGTCTCACCAACGTCCATGCAAGACCAGTAAAACTTTTTTATTTGTCTTATGGGTAGAATATCATTTTTAGTTATTGGTTTTTTCAGCAAATCTGCAAAAATATAAATTATAAAATATCAAGCCTCCGACTCACCCCACTATTGACATTTTTTGACACTTTTTTTAAGATAATGCCACTTTTTACTACTATTTTAAGAAAAAATCTACTATTGGCACTTTTTTACATTGCCATTACAATTTTTTGAAAAATTTTATTACACTCAGGGTGTCTGCAGTATCTGGAAAACGAGGAAATACCAGGGAATTTTTATGAATATCAGGGAATTTGTTGCAGAGATCACAGTTCGTGCCCTTTTTACCTAATCCCTTTTTTCCCCTGATTTTCCCCTTTTCTTAAAAAAATTCCCTTAACACCTAAAGTCATGTATTTTTCCCCCTTTCCCCCTATTTTTCAATAAGTTTTTTTTATAATTTTTCAACAATAATACTTCAGACTGCTTCAGAAGACTTCAAAATATTGCCAAATACATCCCAATAATTCAAAATATTTAAAACTTCTTCAAATATTTCTAGATACCTCCTAATACTTCAAAATACTTAAAAATACTTCAAAATACTTAAAATTACTTTGAAATATTTAAAAATCTATCAAAACATCTAAAACATACTTCTCAATACTTTAAAATACTTCAGACTACTTCAAACTACTCCAAAATATTCACAAATACTTAAAATGTCTTGAAAATATTTCAAAATACTGCAGACCACTTCAAAAT
>WNHD01000407.1:0-38096 GCA_011057455.1 Ganaspis sp. Gsp50
GGGAAGTATTTGGAATTATTTTTAAATATTTTAAGGTATTAGGAAGTATATTGAATTATTTTTAAATATTTTGAAGAAGTCTGAATTATTTTAATGTAGGTTTAAGTATTTTGAAAATTTCTAAAGACCTTTTAAGTATTTTCAAATATTATGAAGGATCTTTAAATATTTGGAATTATTTGGAAATATTTTACAGTAATTTTAAGTTTCTTTAAATATTTTGAAGCATTCGGAAGGATCTGGAAATATTTTAAAGTAGTTTTATGTATTTCTAAATATTTTGGAGTATTTTTAAGTAATTTTAAATATTTTTAAGTACTTTGGAGTTTCTTTAGAGTAGTTTTAAGTATTTTTAAATATTTCAAAGGCTTCTTAGTATTTTTAAACATTTTAAAGATCGTTTAATTATTTTAAAATATTTTGCAGTATTTTAAGATAATATATAAAGACTTTTGAAGAATTTTATGTATATTTTAATTATCTTTTAATATCATTAAGTATTTTTCAGGTTTCAATTGCTATAAAAAAAAGTATTTTTAAGTATTTTTAAATATTCTGATAAATTTTGAAATATTTTGAATTGCAGTCTGAAGTACTTTAGAGTATTGGGAAACATTTAGCAATATTTTAAAGTAATTTGAATTATTTTGAGATATTTTGATGGATTTTTAAATAGTTGAAGTATCTTGAAGTAGTCTTAAGTTTTTTTTAAAGTAATTTGAAATATTTTGAAGTAGTTTGAAGAATTTTAAATTAGTTTTAAATATTTTGAATTACTAAGAAATATTTGGAAACATTTCAAAGTAATTGTCAGAATTTTTAAATACTTTGAAGTATTAGGAAGTATTTAGATATATTTTAAATTAATTTTAAATATTTTGGAATATTTTAAAGGATTTTGAAGTATTATGAATTTTTTTAATATAGTTTTAAGTATTTTATAATATTTAATTTATACGATTATTGTATAATTCATTATTTTATGTTATATAATCCTCTAATTGGCCTTTGACTGTTGTAATTATTATTTAAATAAACAAATCAAATTTTGAAATAGTTTAAAGTCATTTTAAGTATTCTTAAATATTTTGAAATATTTTTTATTCTTGAAAAGTATTTTAAATACTCTTCAAATAGAACTATGATCTCTGCATTTATCGCTCTAGTGCAGTAAAGTACATTTTTCGCCCTAGTGCAATAAAGAACATTTTATCGCTCTAGTTAATAAAGAATATTTTATGCCCTAGTGCAATAAACTACATTTTATTGCCCTAGAGCAATAAAATACATGTTGGCACACTAGAGCCAAAAAATACATTTTATCGCCCTAGAGAAATAAAATACATGTTGGCACACTAGAGCCATAAAATACATTTTATCGCCCTAGAGAAATAAAATACATTTTGTCGCCCCAGAGCAATAAACTACATTTTGACACCCAAGAGCAATAAAGTACATTTTATCGCCCTAATGCAACAAACTACGAATTATCACTCAAGGCCAATAAAGCTCATTTATCGCTCTAGGGCCCTAAAATACATTTTTACACCCTTTTGCACTTAGAGTGCATATTATCGCCCCAGGACGATATTTACTACTCTAGGAGACGATAAATCACAGAAAAAAAATGGAAAAACGATTGTACCTCGAATACTGATAATCCATTGCATCTGTAAATTTCCGTGGCGGGTGGATGCCTCCATTGGCACTTGTCCGTGTGCCTGTCCAGGACGGCTCGACTTTTTGTATATTTGAGGCAAAATTCACAGAAGAAGAGTTTCGGAAGCCTGGCGTACTCTTGTGGAAATGGACTCGAGTACCAGGTCTCGACTTCGTATCGTCCGAAGACGATTGCTGCAGGATTTCTGCTCCCGATACCGGGCCCAGTGCCACCAGGACTAACTGTGGAAGCTGCTTCTTCCTCTTCTTCAGGGACTTCCGTGACAGTGGTCAATTGATTGGCTCGATCTCGGGCTTCTTTGAAAAGGTCCACGTCCTTTTGCGTGACTCCTGACGGTAGTGTTTGCGGCAGCACCAGTTCATCTGTAAATTCGGTTCGTTTTCTTTTAATTTTAATTGACTTTTGCGTCAGTGAGTTATTTTTATTCTCAATTGAAAAATAACAAATTTTATAAAATTGCGATGCAAAATAATTCCTTTAGGACACAAAATTCTAAAAAGTGTTTTTTCCTTTTTTTATCAAGTCTTGTAGTTTGTGTTTTTCTTTTTCATTTTCAATCGGGCAAAATGATAAATTCGAGAAAAGCGTATTATAGAGAGGTTTATAATAGAGAGGAAGAGATGAGAGAATCGCTGTAGAAAGAGAAAAGAGAGAGAGAGAGAAAATTAGAGAGAAAAAATGTAAAAAGAAAGAAAAGTAAAGGGAAAGAAAAGTAGAAAGAGAGAAAAGTAGAGAAAAAGAAAAGTTAGAGAGAAAGAAAAGTATAGAAAAAGAAAAGTAGAGAGAAAGAAAAGTAGGGAGAAAGAAAAGCAGAGAGAAAGAAAAGTAGAAAGAAAAATAGAGAGAAAGAAAAGTAGAGGGAAAAAAGTAAAGAGAAAGAAAAGTAAGGAGAAAGAAAAGTAGAAAGAAAATTAGAGAGAAATAAAATTAGAGAGAAAGAAAAGTATAGAAAAAGAAAAGAGAAAGAAAAGTAGAGATAAAGAAAAATAGAGAAAAAGAAAAGTAGATAGAAAGAAAAGTAGAGAAAGAGGAAAAAAAGACTAAAATAAAAGAAAGAAACAAGTGTAAAAAAGGGAAGAGATAAAAAATTGAAAAATAGAGACAGAGGAGAAAAGTAACAACAAAAAAGAAAAAGTGACAAAATACAAGAAACAGCAAGAAAAACCTACAAAAAGAAACAAAAAACATTAACAAGTAAAAAAGTATGAAAAAATGATAAAATATAAAGAGTAGGAAAAGGAGAAAAAAGGGTAAAAAAGTAAATAAAGAAAAAAAGAAAAATAAAAAAAAGAAACAGAAATTTAAAAAGTAAAATAATGATACAAAAAAGTAAAATAACGATACAAATACAAAAATAACGATACAAAAAAGAAAAATAATGGTGAAAAACCAAAAATAAGGATACAAGAAGAATAAGGATAAAAAGGAAAATAGAGAAAAATAACGATAAAAAAAATTACCAAAAAAGAAAAGGAAAAAAACGAAAAGGAAAAATAAAGAAAAAAAAAGGAAAAATAAAAGAAGAGCAAAACAAAGGGGAAAAATAAAAATAAAAGAAGATCAAAACAAAGGGGAAAGAAGAAAAATAAAAGAAAAGGGAAAATAAGAGAAAATAAATAAAAAATGGAGAGAGAATTTGCAAAAATAGAAAATAGTAAAAGACGTCTGCAGTCTAGTGTAACTGTGAAAAAATTGGGAAAATAAAAACTGACGTGTGAATGAGTAATGAATGTTAATGTGAGTGATTAAGAAAAAAAAAAAGCGAAAGCACGAGGGGCTTGTAGGAGGTGTTGGCAGTGTGTGGGTGGCAGTCGTTTCGAATTTGCCAGAGGCAAGATGATGTTAATTAAAGTAATACTGTTGTAAAATACGCCTGCTTAATGTCAGCAACCAGCAGGTAGGCTCCGGAGATTTTCAAATGTGCTTTCAGGCCTGAAACGGTACATGTTTATTCGCAACACGTAACTCACTGCAAAAAGAGTCGGAAAGAAAAAAAAAGAAATGAAAAAAGGAACAAAAAAGAAGAGACGAAGATAGAAAAATAAAAAGTAACAGGAAAAAAGTGTAAACAATAGAAATTATTGTGAAGAGAAAAAGAAATGTTAATGAAAAACGTAAATGTAAAACATGTGAATTTTTAAAGAAAAAAACGTGAATTTTAACAGAAGGAAAGTGAATTTTAACAAAAAAAAAAACATGAATTTTAACAAAAGAGTGAATTTTAACAGAAAATTATTTTTAACCGACAAAATGTGAATTTTAACAGAAAGAAAGTGGATTTTAAGAGAAACAAAGTGAAATTTAACAGAAAAAATTGTGAATTTTAACAGAAGAAACGTGAGTTTTAACAGAAAAAGTGAATTTTAAGAGAAAGTGAATTTTAACAGAAAAAATGTGAATTTTAACAGAAGAAACGTGAGTTTTAACAGAAGGAAAGTGAATTTTAACAAAAAAAAAACGTGAATTTTAACAGAAAATTATTTTTAACCGACAAAATGTGAATTTTAACAGAAAGAAAGTGAAATTTAACAGAAAAAATTATGAATTTTAACAGAAGAAACGTGAATTTTAACAGAAAAAGTGAATTTTAAGAGAAAGTGAATTTTAACAAAAAGAATGTGAATTTTAACAAAAAGAAAGTTAATTTTAACAAGAAAAGTCGTGAGTTTTAACAGAATATGAATTTTAACAGATAAAATGTGAATTTTAATAGAAAGAAAGTGAATTTTAATTGAAAAAATGTGAATTTTAACAGAAGAGAGATTTTTTTACAGAAAAGAGTAGAAAGAATTCCAAAAAAAGAAAATAAAACAATGACAAAACAGAAGAGAAAATAAAGAAATGAGTGAAAAGAGGAAGCATAAATGGAAAAGAAAAAACAAATAAATATTCCGTTTATGTATTAAATATTAAATAAATAAAAACAAGAAACAAAAAAAATGAACAAAACAGAAAATGAACAAAAGAAGATATGAAAAGCAAAAATAAATAAAAGAAAAGATAAATAAATAAATAAAAGAAAAATTGAATACAAAGAAATAAACAAGAAAAGGAAATAAGCAACAAAAAGAAATAAACAATAAAAGGAAAACAATAAAAGGAAATAAACAATAAAAAGAGAAAGAAATAAATAGAAAGAGAACAAAAATAAATGAGAAAACAAACAAGGAAAAGGAACCAAAAAAGAGAAAATAAAAGAAACAAATAATAGAAAGGGAAAAAATTGAAAATATAGAGTAAAAATTAAATGAAGAATAGAATAGAAACTTAAAAAAGAAAAAATTGTACGAAACTAGTTAATTATCACTTTTTAAATCTTTTCTTTGTTTGCAGAAAAGCAACGCTTTGCTGTTAGTTACGTGATGGAAAAACGATTAAGTATGATTATACCAGAGCCATGTTAAATGTTGCATGCAACACAAAAAAAAATCGCCACGTAAAACGAGTGAACGAGCCGCTTGTTTTACGTAAGGCCATTTTTGAAGATGAATTAATGACGAAATCAGTAAACAAATTTTTCCTTTCAAAAATATCAATTCTCTTTCCTGCCATTTGTTTATTGAGTTTTTTAGAAACTTTAAAAAATTCTAAGTTGTTTACAAAAAATTTTGCTTACTTTATTTTCATTTTTTTTTTATTTTTTCATTTTTTTCTATTTTTACTTTTCTCTGATTTATTCCTCCTGTTCTATTTTTTCTTTTTATGATTTTTTCCTACTTTTCTATATTTACTTTCTTCTGATTTCTTCCCACTTTTCTATTTTCACTTTCTTCTTATTTTTTCCTACTTTTTTCACTTTCTTCTGATTTTTTTCCTACTTTTCTATTTTCACTTTCTTCTGATTTTTTCCTACTTTTCTATTTCCACTTTTTTCTGATTCATTCCTACTTTTCTATTTTTACATTCTTATGACATTTTTCCTAATTTTTTATTTTTACTTTCTTCTGATTCTTTCCTACTTTCCTATTTTTCTTAAATTTCTATAATTTCCTTCTTTCATTAATTATTTTTGTTCTTCTTTTCTATTATTTCCTATTTTCTTCTATTCTTTATGTTTCGTTCTTTTCCTACTTTTCTTCTACTTTCATCTAATCTTTTTTTTCTTTTTCCACTTTTTTTACTTTCTCCTATTCTTTATATGTCTTTCTTTTCCTACTTTCTTCTATTCTTTACATTTCTTATTTTCCTACTTTTCAATTATTTCCTACTTTTTTCATTTTACCGACCTCTTTCTATCGTTCCCTACTTTTTTATTATGTCCTTTTTTCTATTTTTCCTACTTTTCTATTATTAAAAATGATTATAAATTGCCGATAACTGAAACGTGTGTCGAACATTGGTACATTTACTTGAAATTTTGAATCTAAAATTTTAAATCTAAAATTTTAATTGTGACTTCAATGATTCCATTTCTTGTTTCTTTTAAATTTCCTTTCAAATTTTCGCGAAGAAATAAACAAGTACTGATTTCGCCATCATATGATCATTATCATCATCATAATCATATCATAATCATCATTATCATCATCAACAACATCATCATCATTACCATGATTATCTTCGTGATGCTAGTAAATCATGATAATGATGTCAACATTGTCATCATCATCATTACCATGATTATCTTCAGGGTTTCTACAAATTTTTCTTCATAAAATTCAATGATATTTCCATGATTTCCATGAGAAAGATAGAAAAATTTCCATGATGTTTTTTAATATATTTTTTCAATATTTTGTAAGAATTTAAATTACTCTGGATCATTATTTTTAATTTTAAAACCATTTTAGGTATTTTGAAGTGTCTTTAAATACTTTGAATTATTTTTAAACATTTTGAATTATTTTCAAATATTTTGAAAGACTTTTAAATATCTTGAAGTACTTTTGAATATTTTGAAGTACTTTTAAATATTTTGAAGCATTTTTAAATATTTTGAAGCATTTTTAAATATTTTGAAGTACTTTTAAATATTTTGAAGCATTTCTAATTATTTTGAAGAACTTTTAAATATTTGGAAGTACTTTTAAATATTTTGAAGCATTTCTAATTATTTTGAAGTACTTTAAAATATTTTGAAGCATTTTTAAATATTTTGAAGCATTTTAAAAGATTTTGAAGCATTGGGAAGTATTTGGAAATATTGTAAAGTAATTTTAAGTATTTTTAAATATTTTCAAGAAATTTTAAATATTTTTAAGTAATCTGTAGTATTTTAAAGTAGTTTTAAGTATTTTGAAATATATTAAAGAAATTTTAAGTATTTGTAAATATTTTGAAGTATTTGGAAAAAGTCTGAAGTATTTTCAAGTTGTTTTAAGTATTTTGGAATATTTTAAAGAAATTTTAATCATTTTTTAATATTTTGAAGTATTTGGAATTATTTGTAAGTAATCTGAAGCATTTTAAAGTAGTTTTAAGTATTTTTAAATAATTTAAAAACATTCTAATTATTTTTTTTTTATTTTTTAGACTATTTTGAACAAGTCCAAAATATTTCCAAATTGTTTTAAGTATTTTGAAATATTTTAAAGGAATTTTAAGCATTTTTAAGTATTTTTAAATATTTTAAAGTATTTGGAATTATTTGGAAGTACTGTAAAGCATTTTAAAGTAGTTTTAAGTATTTTTAAATTATTTAAAAACATTCTAAGTATTTTTTTTAATATATTTCAATATTTTGAAGTATTTTGAAGTGCTCTGAAATACTTTATATACTTTTAAAATATTTTAAGAAACTAATACTGTAAAATCTTTTTATGCTTTATTTAATACTTAAAATACTAATATTTTTAATTACTTTGAACTATCTTGATGTATCTTTAAATATTTTGAAACCCTTTAAATTCATTTTCAGTATATTGCAATATTTTGAAGTACCTATTTTAATTATGTTTAAATATTTTGGAGTATTTTTAAGTGCTTTTAAATATTTTGAAGTATTTTAAAATATTTTGAAGTATTATGAAGTAGTTTGAAAAATTTTGAAATATTTTAAAGACATTTTAAGTAATTTTGAATATTTTGGTGTAGCTTGATGTAGTTTGAAGTAGTTTGAAGTATTTCAAAATAGTTTTGAATAATTTGAAATATTTTGAAGCAAGTAAGTTTAAGTAAGTATTTTTCAAGTATTCTAAGTAGTTTTAAATATTTTGAAGTATTTAAAAATAATTTGAAATTATTTTAAAATATTTTGAAGTATTATGAAGAAGTCTGAAGTATTTTGAAATATTTCAAAGACATTTTAAGTAATTTTGAATATTTTGGAGTAGCTTGATGTAGTTTGAAGTCGTTTGAAGTATTTTAAAGTAGTTTTAAATAATTTGAAAGATTTACTAGGCATTCTTAGTATTTTTAAATATTCTGAAGTATTTCTAAATATTCTGAAGTATTTCTAATTATTTTTAAGTATTTCTAAATATTTTGAAGTATTTCCAAATATTTCAAAGTATTTCTAAATATTTCAAAGTATTTCTAAATATTTCAAAGTATTTCTAAATATTTCGAAGTTTTTCTGAATATTCTGAAGTATTTCGAATTATTTTGAAGTATTTCCAAATATTTTGAAGTATTTCTGAATATTTCAAAGTATTTCTAAATATTTCGAAGTATTTCTAAATATTCTGAAGTATTTCGAAATATTTCGAAGTATTTCTAAATATTTCTAAATATTTTGAAGTATTTCTAAATATTTCAAAGTATTTCTAAATATTTCGAAGTATTTCTAAATATTCTGAAGTATTTCCAAATATTTCGAAGTATTTCTAAATATTTCTAAATATTTTGAAGTATTTCTAGATATTTCAAAGTATTTCTAGATATTTAAAAGTATTTCCAAATATTTTGAAGTATTTCTAGATATTTCAAAGTATTTCTAGATATTTCAAAGTATTTCTAAATATTTCAAAGTATTCCTAAATATGTCGAAGTATTCCTAAATATGTCCAAGTATTTCTAAATATTCTGAAGTATTTCTAGATATTTCAAAGTAATTCTAAATATTTCGAAGTATTTCTAAATATTCTGAAATATTTCGAAGTATTTCTAAATATTTCAAAGTATTCCTAAATATTTCGAAGTATTCCTAAATATTTCGAAGTATTTCTAAATATTTTGAACTATTTCAAAGCTTTTTTCTCTAAAAAAAAAAGTACAAAATTTTAGTAAAACTTAATAAACACCCCAAAGTAAAGAAATTAAACAAAAGAAATAATTTTCCACATTATAAATGAAAATTGCACAAGATTTTCATGATTCCACCAGGAATAATGAAATTCCACGAGAATTCCACCTTTTCCAGACTCGTAGAAACCCTGAATCTCCATGCTGCTAATAAATCACAATAACAATGTCAACATCATCATTATCATCATCATCGTATCACAATCACAATAACGACAATAAAAATACAAACACACAAAAACACACATCAAAGCATACCACACCACACCGCCAACACATCCACGGTGAGCGAGGATCAAGATTTAGAAGGAAATTTCAGCGAATGGGTGCATTATTTCGAAGGTGGATGGTGGATTTTATTATTTCTTTTTTTTTTGTAAATAAAGGAGATGGTGAATGGGTGGGGTAGAATCTTACCCTTCCTGGTGGAGCAGGGTGTCGCGCGGGGTGTCGTGGTGGTGTTGGTGGTAGTGGTGGTGGTGGCGCTAGTACAGGCACGTGGATTGGATTTAGGATTGGATTTGTTGGTGAAGGGATTCTGAGAGGATTTATTGAGCTCAGGGTGGCGACTTTCTTGCGCGTCAACAACAGTTTTGCGTCTCGTTGGCTGCTCACTTGTTTGCTCGTCGCTGGCGCACTTAATCATCGAGAGGCCGTCGCTGCCCTTCATCATTTTGCGCCTCTCGTGCTCATGCCGTTTACTGTTGACCGCCGTCTTCACCAGATTCGACGGCGTCATCTTGTCCAGTTTCTCGCTCGAAAAGTAGCTCTCGTCCGAGGGTGTGAATATTCCTGGTTTCGGCACTTTTGTTAGTCTTTCGTCATGCCTTGACATTCTTTCGAGACGGGAGATTCGTTCTTTTGATACTCTCGTTTCTTTCGATACTCTCGTTTCTTTTGATACTCTTGTTTCTTTCGATTCTCTTGTTTCTTGCGATTCTCTTGTTTCTTGCGATTCTCTTGTTTCTTGCGATTCTCTTGTTTCTTGAAACGCTCTTTCTTGAAACGCTTGTGGAGACGTCGTTTCGAACAATTTGGACACTTTTGTTTCTTCGGTTTTTCTTGTTTCCGGTTTCGAGGGCTTTGTTTCTTGTTTCGAAAATTTGGGTTCGAGTTTTGGCGTTTTGTTGGTTTCTTCTCTGGGATTTGTTTCTTGGGGTTTTTTGCGATCTTTGAAACTGGGATAAGAAGTCTTTGGGGGTTTGTCTTTTATGGGCTTTTCGCGTACGTCTCTGATGGATTTTTCTCTTGGTTTTTCTCTCGGGTTTTCTCTTTTTTCTCTTTTTTCGCGCATTTGTCTGAGTAAATTTTCTAGAGGAAGGTCTTTTGCGAGAGCTGTTCGGCCTTTGGCAAAGTCTTTCGAGGCTTTTTTATAAATATTTTTGCCTAGCTGTTCTGCTTCATCGTCTTCATCTTTTTCTTCTTCATCTTCTTCATCTTCTTCATTTTCTACATCTTCTACATCTTCATTTTCTACATCTTCTACATCTTCTTCATCTTCTTTATTTTCCTCGTCTTCTTCATCTTCTTTATTTTTTTCATCTTCTTTATGTTTCTCATCTTTATTTTCTTCGTCTTTTTCGTCTTCTTCGTCTTCTTCAACTTCTTTATTTTCCTCACCTTCTGAAGCTTCAAATTCTTTATTTTTCTCATCATCTGAAGCTTCATTTTCATCTTTTTCTTTTCTTAATCTCTTTCTTGTTTCTCTCTTCTTTTGCACTTTTTCGACATTTTCCACTACTTCGTCTACGTCTTCGTCTTCTTCTTCGTCTTCCTCTTTATCTTCTTTTGTATCGTCGGTTTCGTTCGAATCTTTAACTCTTCTTTTTCTACCCGTTTCCTCCTTGAATTTACCTATATTTTTCTTCCGTTTGCCGACGTTTTTCTTTCCTTTCGATTTCTTCTCTTGTTCCACATCTTTATGTTCAAGATTTTGATGTTTAAGATCTGGATGTCTAACAGCATCTTTATGTTTAAGATCTTGATGTTTAACAGCATCTTTATCTTTAAGATCTTTATGTATAGCATCTTGATGTTTACCAACATCTTTTTGTTTAAAATCTTGATGTTTAACAACATCTTTTTGTTTAAGATCTTGATGTTTAACATCTTTTTGTTTAAGATCTTGATGTTTAACATCTTTTTGTTTAAGATCTTGATGTTTAACAACATATTTTTGTTTAAGATCTTGATGTTTAACATCTTTTTGTTTAAGATCTTGATGTTTAACATCTTTTTGTTTAAGATCTTGATTTTTAACATCTTGATGTTTAACATCTTTTTGTTTAAGATCTTGATGTTTAACAACATCTTTCTGTTTAAGATCTTGATGTTTAAGAACATCTTTTCGTTTACATAAATCTTTATGTTTGGCAACATCTTTATATTTACCAACATCCTTTTGTTTGCCTGCATTTTTCACTTTTCCTACGTTTCTTTTTCTTCTTTCTAAATCTTCATCTTCTTTTTCTGAATCTTCATCTTCTTTTTCTGAATCTTCATCTTCCATTTCTGAATCTTCATCTTCCATTTCTGAATCCTCTTCTTCTAAATCTTCCGTTTCTTTTTCTAAATCTTCCCTTTCTTTTCCTAAACCTTTCTTCTCTTTTTCTAAATCTCTTTCTCTTCCTAAGCCTTTTTTGTTTTTTCCTAAACTTTTACTTTCTTTTCCTAAATCTGCCTTTTCCTTTCCTAAATCTTTCTTTTCTTTTCCTAATTCTTTCCTGTCTTTTCCTAAATCTTTCCTGTCTCTTCCTAAATCTTTCCTATCTCTTCCTAAATCTTTCTGGTCTTTTTCTAAATCTTTCCTGTCTCTTCCTAAATCTTTCTGGTCTTTTTCTAAATCTTTCTGGTCTTTTTCTAAATCTTTCTGGTCTTTTCCTAAATCTTTCTGGTCTTTTCCTAAATCTTTCCTTTCTTTCGACAAGTCTCTTTCTTTGCTAACATTTTTCTTCTCTTTCCCTAAATCTACTCCTTTATTTTTATTTCTTTTCCCTCTTCCTTCGTCTTTCTCTTTAACTAGATTCTTCTCTTTAATTAGATTCTTCTCTTTAACTAGATTCTTCTCTTTAACTAGATTCTTCTCTTTAACTAGATTCTTCTCTTTAACGAGATCTATCTCTTTAACTACATCCTTCTCTTTAATTAGATCTTTTTCTCTAACTGCAACTTTTACATCCCTTTCTTTAGCCACATCTCTTTTCTCCTTTCCTTCTTTTTTCTCTCTACCGAAATCTTTTCTATCTTTGCCTAAATCTTTTCTATCATTCCCTGCATCTTTTCTATCCTCTTCATCATCTTCGTCTAAATCTATCCTTCCTCTGCTCAAATCTTTCCTCTCGTCTAAATCTTCTTTCCCTCTGCTCATATCTTTCCTCTCCTTGTTTGTATCTCTTCTCCCCCTGCTCGATTCTCTCCTCTCTTTGCCAAAATCTTCTTTGCCCAAATTTTTCCCCTCTTTTCCGAAATCTTTGCCCTCTTTTTCCAATTCTGTGCCCTCTTTACAAATCTCCTTTTTTCTCTCCCCGACGCCGTCATCTTTCGCTTCCTCCTTTCCCAAAACCTGGCCCTCGTGGTTCCTTTTTCTCCGATCGGGCGCATAGTTCGGTGGAGGCGCTCCAGGTCTCACGCGACTGTTCCCAGGCGCCGAGAAGAAGTGACTGAGTCCGTCAAACAGTCCCTTGAGTTGTCCAGCGCCAGGTTTCACTCTCCCATCGCAAATTTTGCGTTTCTCGGGACTCGCCGCTGGCTGGATATGAAGGCCAAAGGTCGGTTTATCGCCAATCTCGAGTTTCGGGAGCGTGGCGCCGAAAGTGCTGGTGATGTTGCTGAAAAAGGGCGACTCGACGGTGAGTTTAGCAGCGGCTGCTGCGAATCCCCAGGGCTTGTCTTCGTTGAGATCGCAGCTGAAGGGCGCCTTTGGCACTTCCGGTTTCTGCGTCTCTTGCTCTCGCTCATTATCATCAGCATCATCATTATCATCATCATCATTGTCTTCATCGTCGGAAGACGATTCACTCGTTTCCTTTTCGTCGTCGCTGCTTTCGCTTCCGGAAGTGGAGCTCTCGCTGCTGCTTGCGCTGCTGCTGCTGCTGCTGCTCGACAATTGGACGCGACTTTGCACGAGTTTTTTGGAGACTGGTGTCTGGGGTGTTTTCGCTTTGTCGCCGGCGACTCGCTTGAGTTTGTTGTGATCGGCATTGAATGCGCTCAACCTGAAAAACTTTTGCTTCTCCTTGGATATTTTGTCGTTCTTCTCTTCGAGAAGTCTGCCCTGGCCAGCTGCTGGGGCAGGGGTTTGGGGTAAGGGAGAGGGAATAGAGGTTGATTGACGAGGGGAGACAACACCCGCATTACCGTCCGAGCTGCCGTCCACCTGAGTCACCGTTGGACTGTTCTTCTTCCCAGGAGTCGAGGCTGCCAAACTCTTTCTCGATGCGTTCGACCTAGCAATGAAAACATCATTTTCTATTAAAAAACAACAAGGAGAAAAAGAGCGTGTACGTGAGACAATGAATAAAAATTAATAATGATAAATACAGAATGTGTGTGTAATAAATAGATAGTATGGATAATAAAATAATGTATGTGAGGAAATAAATAACATGTGTGACAAAATCAATGTGTGACAAAATAAGTAACGTGTGACAAAATAAATAACGTGTGACAAAATAAATAACGTGTGACAAAATAAGTAACACGTGTGACAAAATAAATAACATGTAACAAAATAAATAACAAAAACTGCCTATTTTTTAGATAAAACCAACTTTAAATTTCAATTGAAAAAAAACATTCACGTAAAAATGCTATAAACAGGGTTTCTACTTTCTTCGCAAAATTTATTTCATTTTATTCATTTTTCATTTATTTTGCACGATTTTCAGGAAAAAAAAGATATATTCCCAAGATATTTTTTTTATATAATTATATTTATTTTATATATATATGTATATATTTAATATGAATTTTCCGATATTTTGTGAGAATTTAATATACTTTTGAAATAATGAAAGCAATTTAAAAATAATTTTTTATGAAATCTAAACTACTCGTGGTCATTATTTTTAAATTAGAAAAAGTTTAAAGTGTTTTTAAATAATTTGAAGTATTTGTAAATATTCTCAAGTAGATTGAAGTATTATAATACTTTTGAAATATTTAAAAAGAAAATTAAAGTCTGTTTATACTTTATTTAATACTCAAAATACTAATTTTAAATATTTTGTACTACTTTGAAGTATCTTTAAATATTTTTAAGCCTTTTCGAGTAATATAAAGGATTTCGAAGTATTTTAAAGTATTTGAAAGTTTTTTAAAGTATTTCAAAGTTTTTTAAAGTATTTCAAAGTTTTTTAAAGTATTTCAAAGTTTTTTAAAGTATTTTAAAGTTTTTTAAAGTATTTGAAAGTTTTTTAAAGTATTTTAAAGTTCTTTAAAGTAATTTTAAGTATATTTAAATTTTCTTAAGTACTTTTAAATGCTTTTTAATATTTTGAAGTATTTAAAAATATTTTGGAGCAGTAGGAAGTATTTGGAAATAGATCAAAATAATTTTAAGTATTTTTATATACTACGGAGAATTTTTAAATATTGTAAAATATTTTGAAGTATTATAATTATTTTAAAGTATTTCAAAAAACTAATATTTTAAAATCTGTTCATACTTTATTTAACACTGAAAATAATACTATTTTTAAATAAATTAAAATATTTTGAAGTATTTTTAAATATTTTTAGATACTTTCAAGAATTTTTCAATATTTTGAAGTATTTTGAAGTAATTTGACGTATTAAAATACATTCAAAACATTTTAAAAATGCTAATACTTTAAATTCTGCTTAAATACTTTATTTAATGCCTAAAATACTGAAATTTTTAAATACTTTAAAATATTCTGATGTTTTTTGAAGTATTTCAAAGTAATATAAAGGACTTTACAGTATTTGAAAGTATTTAAAAGGTAATTTTAAGTAAATATATTTAAATATTTTATAATGTTTTAAATGTTTTTAAATATTTTGAGGTATTGGGAAGTATTTGGAATTATTTGTAATTATTTTAAAGTAGTTTAAAGTATTATTTTTAATTATTTTCAATTATAAAGAAATATTTAATAGTAGTATAAAGTATTTTATAGTAGTTTAAAGCATTTTTGAAAATTTTGAAGTATCTACAAGTAGTTTCAACTAGTTTCAACTAGTTTCAAGTAGTTTCAACTAGTTTCAAGTAGTTTCAAGTATTTTCAAGTATTTTCAAGTATTTTCAAGTATTTTCAAGTAGTTTTAAGTATTCTAAAGTATTTTGAAGAAACTCAAATTATTTTAAAATATTTTGAAGTAGTATGAAATATTTTAAAGTAGTTTGAAGTATTTTTTAATATTTTGAATATTTTGAAGTATCTTCAAGTATTTTAAGGTATTTTAAAGTATTTAAAAGTAGTTTTAAGTATTTTTAATATTTTGAATTAGTTTGAAATAGTTTGAAGTATTTTCAAGTAGTTTTGAGCATTTGGAAGCATTTTAAAGAAATTTTGAGAAAATTTAATATTTTGAAATATTATAAAGAAATCGTAAGTATTTTTAAATATTTAGCAGTAGATATTTAAAAATATTTTGAAGTAATTTTAAGTATTTTTTAATATTTTGAGGTATTGGTAATATTTGGAAATATTTTTAAGTAATTTTAAGTATTTTTCAATATTTTGAAGTAGTCTGAAATATTTTAAAGGACTTTTAAGTACTTTTAAATACTTTTAAATATGTTAAAAAAATGTTAAGTATCTTTAAATATTTTGAAGTCTTTTAAAGTATTTAAAATTAATATAAAGAATTTAAAACTATTGTAAAGGATTTTTAATTATTTTAAATATTTTAAAGTAATTTTAAGTATATTTAGATATTTTGTAACAATATTTAAGTGCTTTTGAATATTTAGAAATATTTAATAATATTTTGAAGTATTGAGAAGTATTTGGAAATATTTTGAAGTAATTTTAAGTATTTCTAACCAGTTTAAATATTTTGAAGTAGTCGGAAGTATTTTAAAGTAGTTTTAAGTTTTCTTTTTAATATTTTGAAATATTTTAACCTAGTCTGACGTATTTTTAAGTATTTTTGAGCATTTGGAAATTTTCTAAAGAAATCTTGAGTATTTTTTAATATTTTGAAATATTGGGTACTATTTAAAAATATTTTTAAGTAATTTTAATTAATTTTAAGTGATTTTAAGTAATTTTAAGTATTTTAAAATACTTTGAAGCAGTCTAAAGTATTTTAAAGGATCTTTAAGTATTTTTAAATATTTTGAAGTATTTTGAGGTCTGAAAATTTTTAAAGTAATTTCCTTTTTAAATATTTTAATATTTTAAAGTCCTTTAAAGTATTTTAATATAATTTTAAGTAGATTTAATTTTTTTAGAGTATTTTGAAGTTGCCTTTGTTTGTAAAAAGAGTATAAAAATTTTGTGAAACTTAATAGACATCATAAAGTAAAGAAAATAAATAAAAAAATTAATTTCCAAGGTATAAGTGAAAATTCCAAGATTCCATCAGAAATAATGCAATTCCATGATAATTTCAGAATTTTCATGTTTTCCTGCGTCGTAGAAACCCTGATAAATCAAAAGAAAAAAAAAGAAAAAGAAAAAAAAAAGATGAAAAAATAAAATCTTTGACACAAAAATGCGGTAAAGCAAAAAAAATTTAACTAAAATATACGATAAAACCACAAATAAATTTTTGACGCAAAAAATACGATAGACAAAATAAAACTTCGACGCAAAAATACGATAAACCAAAATAAAAAAAACGTAAAAATGCGACAAACACTTTGTTGAAGTTTACAACCTTTTTATCAACAATTTGAAAAAAAAAGTTATTAATCGTAATTTGTATTACAAACATTTTTGCTTAAATTTTTATTTATAAAATGTATTGAATATAATAAACTTAAAAACAAAAAACCCTATGGAATAAAAATTGAAAATAAAAAAATAAACACAAAAATATTTTTTATTGAAATCATTGATTACTCTGTGTAATTATCTGCCCAAGTAAATAATAATAATAATAATAATAATAATAATAATAATAAAAATAATAATAAAATACAAAAAATTACAAAATACAAAAAATTACAAAATACAAATTTTTTAAAAATTTAAAATAGATTTTCCAAAATACAAAAAATACTAAACAAATGCAATAAATAAACAGAAACTAAATTTAGATTTATAGTACTAAATTACAAAAATTTATATTATTAAATTAATCATTGTAATTTCTGCAATATTCATAGTAATAGCAATAATAATAATAATAATAATAATAATAATAATAATAGTAATAATAATAATAATAGTAATAATAATAATAATAATAATAACAACAATAATAATAATTTATGGAGGAGAATTTATCACTCCGTGAATCAAATATTTGAGAAGAATTTATGAATCGTTCCGAGTCAATGTGCCAGGATCATTCAAAAATTGAATATTAATAATGATGATAATAATAATAATAATAATAAAAATAGAAATAATAGAAATAATAACAATAACAATATCATCATAATTAACAACAATTCTTTCTATGCAATATGATTCAATTTATAATACGATTCGTTTATAATATAACGTAAAAAACAATCTGAAAATGTACCAAAACAATTCATACAAGTAAATAAAAACATCGTTAAAATTAAAAATCATCTTTAAAATTAAACCCAAATATCTCTAGATTTAAAACAAATCTATTAAAATACAAAAACATCATTAAAAACCAATTACATTTAAATATTGAAAATAAAAACAATAACAATTTCAATATGAATCCCGTCCATACAACAAAAGGTAAAAACCAACCTCAAAAAGTACACACTTAAAACAGAAAAATCAATTTCAAAGACTCACTTTCGATTTTCTCGTATTTTGGCGAGTTTCTTTTTGGTGCCAGTGGGAGTAGCATCACCCTGGGCAGTCGGATCCTTGTGCTTCTTTGCCTCGTCCTTGCCGACAGGAGTGTGTGTAGTTTGACAGTGTCGACATCTCCAGGGCGCTTTGCTTTTTTTGTCAAGAGCCGGATCGAGACAAGAGGGATGAAAGCACTTGACACAACCGGCGCACTTGACCAGGTAATTTTGCGATTCTCGCTCCGTCTGGCAGCCCGAACATGTCGGCGAGCAGTCGTCACAAGACCAGGTCGCGCCCCGGTCAACGAGAATCGCCAGTTCGGCAGGTGCGCACGAGTTGTGAAGCGCTGCTCCACACATACAGCACCTGCTGAGCTTCTCCGAGGCGCTTCGCTTCGCATTATTGTTGTTTCCGGCTGTTGTTGCTGCAAGGCACTCCTTACAAATCGGCAACGGGGCTGGTAACTGAAGCCAAAAAACAAATCCATTTCAGAATGCGAGAAACCATTATTTCACCATTATTAGACTAGGCAATCACTAATGATGCTTATTATTAATCACGTACAGCACTTTTCCTCGAGTAAATAACAAAACCCGACACTTTTTTCTCAACCATGACGCTGCTTTTGCGTTCAACGTGTCTCAAAATTTGATCAGCTGTTGTATTACGACGCATTTAAGGTTAACAGCACTGCTGCCAACCTGAAAACTTTTCAAAATGGCGGGAATTTTGAACTTTCCCAGGGTAGGGTAGGCTGACAATTGTGTAAGGGAAGGGTAGGTTCGCTTCAACGTTTGGCTTCGGGTCTGAACACAGTCAAGGCGCGAAAACGGTTTTCTCTTTCTTACTCGTACATGCGGTATAAGTTGGTCTCACTTTTTCGTAGTTTCTTTCATTTCCGGATGCAAAAGTCTACGAAAATGTGAAAGAGTGACAAAGCTTAATAAATCCAGGAATAAATCCCATTTAGTGGACAAGCAAAATTGTTTTTAGTGAAATCTACTACAAAATTCGAGTCGTTAATTGCAAATTACACAAAGATTACAAATTTAAAAATAAAATTGCAAATTTTCGAACTTTTTGGTAAAGTTTTTATTAAAATTAAAGAAGATTGAAAATTTCTCCATAATCTTTCTTGTTTCCACTTACAATTTTCGTGAATGTTGTTTGCGAATAGGCTTGAATTTTTCTAGGAATGTTTCTAGTTATTTTTCTAGGAATGTTTCTAGTTATTCTTCTAGGAATATTTCTAGTTCTTCTAGGAATATTTCTAGTTCTTCTTCTAGGAATATTTCTAGTTCTTCTTCTAGGAATGTTTCTAGTTCTCGAGGTGCGACACCGCTCTAAGGGAAGCGTCCGTTGTAGTCAACTCCATTATAGTGAACTTACGAAAAGATCGCCTAATCCTTGAAAAAACACTTCTCATCTTTCTTTTTAATATGTTCGTGACACAAGTTCGTCTAGGTCTTGTTTCTTTACTTTCTCGAAAAAAATTAAGAGCTAAATTAACGCCACATTAGCGAGAAAGATGGAAACACTTTCTTCAAAGTGTGTGAACGTACCATAAGTGTATCGGAGACGTGAACGTACCTTAAGTATATTGGAAACGTGAATGTACCCTTAGTATATTAGAAACGTGATAACCTAAAGAAGAAAAAGAAGAAGAAAAAGGACAGAAACTTGTCTTTTTTTTGGTTATGTTTATTAGCCTGAGGTCTTTTAACTTATCTTTTAACACGTGCTTTGGATTCTCGGTCTAGCAACGATTCTACATTGACGTAATTTACCGTGTTGTATTATTCCAAAATAATACAACACAACAATAATAAAAAAACAAAATCCTTCATCGTGAGAATAATTACGTTTAACGTGGCCACAATAATTATCAGCGTTTAACGTCACATTTAGCTAATTTTACAAGAAATTTTAGAGGCTATGACTATGCGAATGTTCACTGTGACCATTTTTGGACATGTGACAGCACTTGACATGTCCGTAACTTTTCACTTGACATGTCTGTAACTTTTCACTTGACATGTCCAAATGTGTCGGAAAAATTACAAGTGCTGTCCCATGTCCGAAAAATGGTCATAGTGCGCTGCTCTCTTTACTCATAGTCTAACTGCTCATATTTAAAAACTAGAATTCTAAAAGAGTAAATAAATTACCCAAAGAAAAAACAACTTTCTCTTGAGTAAGCAAACATAATAAACGAATGCGAAATTAAAAGTAACAAAACGGAAAATTATTGGACGTTACAAAAGTTACACTTAACCGGAGAGGGCCAATCATGAAAAGGCGACCTTCATGCTTGACGGACAAATGTGTTTATACTAGAAGGGCGTTACTGGCACAAAGGCAAGATACGCGTCGAGTTTCTGAAAGGTGAACGAGTGCACGCAGTAAAACGTAATTATTCATTCCGGTGGTTTCAGAGTACGACCTATCTTCCCATCATGAGGGTGCATCTTATTAATGTAGTAAACCTCTCAAACCCCAATGAAAAACGAAAAAGCAAAATTATTTCAATTAAAATATCAATAGTGCAAAATATCGGCAATAAACCTCTTCATTTTTGTTCTTCTGTCTTTCTCCAGCTCGTTCAACGGCGCATAAATTAGAAGAAAATAAAAATAATGAAATTAATAAATTTTCTATTTCATTTATTAATAATAAACATAATCAAAACAAATTTCAAAAAATATGGGAATAAAAAAGATGTGTCTTTAGGATCATTAACGATTCGTTAAGATCCGATGTAATGAAATTGAAAAAAATTGCGGATTATTGAGGTTATGAAAGCATCGTCACAATGTATGGTGAATGAGAAATTGAATAGGTGGTTTTTGAGATTGTAACGTTAAGAATGATAAATAGTTTGCTCAATGACACGTGGCCTTCTTCGCATGGCTTTCATCTGTGGACCAGCAACCTGTTGCTCGAGACCAATCATCGAACAAACACAACGACACACTCTGATTGGCCGAAGAGGGGAACAGCGTCCTTTCCCGCATGACATGAGCATAAAATGTTCCTTGCTGGCAATACTGATACATTTCTTCTCATCATTTTCACAAAAGCGAATAAAAAACGAAAACAAATAAAAACCAACAAACATAACCTCAAAATGAACATTTAAATGAAGCTTTATTGCTCCTTTGCCACCCCCGTGCCTAAAATGTAGCACCAAACACCAAATGGCACCAAATTTTGGAGCCATTTGGTGTTTAATACTAAATTTTAAGTTACCTATCCATATGGAAAGTACCAAAATTAACGATTTTTTTAACAAGCCGTACCCAGTGTTTCCCGACCATTTTGTAATATTTATTTTTTTTTTGGTCATTGTTGGCCCCTTTTAACTACGTTTGGGTAAAAGGAAAATATGCAGATGTCAAGGAAATACTGTCTTAAAATTTGATTCATATTTCCTGGTTTATTGTTCTTGTGTTCTGCTTCAAATTCAGTAGAGTCGATTAATTTTACTGCAGGCAGTTAGCTTTGCATCTTTACTCGTAATATCTATGCAAAATAGTCTTACCCTTTGCCCTTTTGATATAGCTACTGCTTTTCTTAAATTTATACCCGCTTCTGTTTCAACTAAATACCTAATTTCGACCTAAAAATGGGTTCATTGTTCATCATATAAGGAAAGGAAACCAAACCTTACCATTAAACGACAAACTTTTAAACAAAAAAATCTTTTCTTATTAAGAAAATCTTGAAATTGTCAACCTTATGGTCATAAAATCATCAAATGGCCAACCAGATTGTACACCAACCGATAAATCTTAAGGAAAATGGTAAGAAAATGATCAATTTTTCAAGAATATAGTGAAGAAAGATCAAATTTTTTACCATAGTGTTAGAAAAATATGAGATGTGCAACAAAATGGTAGAAAAACAACAAATTTTGAGCTTAATTGAAAGAAAATGATCAAATTTACAATCAAATGGTAAAAAAACAACAACGCTTCAACCAAATGGTAAGAGAATCAACAAATTTTCGAACATATAATGAAAAAACATAAAAAAATTTAATCTGGTAATAAAAAAACCACCAATTTGTCAACAGTATGATAGGAAACCTTGAAATTTTCAAAATTATGGTAGAAAACTGTTAAGTTCTGAACCAAATGTTAAGAAAAGCATTAAATTTTCAACCAAATAACAACAAAAATATAACATTTTTAACCTAATAACAAGAAAAGTATCAAATTTTCAACCAAATAATACGAAAACCACCACAATTTCATTCATATGGTAGAGAACTATAACATTATCAACCGGAAAGTACAAAAACCTACAAATTTACAACCAAACAGTACAAAAAACAATAAATTTTCAATCAAATGGTTAGAAAATCATCAAAATTTCAACCGGATAACAAGAAAATCATCAAATTTTGGACCATTTAGTGAAAAAACGCCAAATTTTTAACCATATGATATGAAAACAACCAATTTATCAAACGTATGATAAAAAACCATAAAATTTTCAACACTGTGGTAGAAAAACATCAAATTTTCAACCAAATGTTCAAAAGACAATCAACTTTTCAGTCAAATGTTAAGAAAACCATGAAAATTTTAACCAAATAACAAGAAAACTGTCCAATTTTCAACTAAATTGGAAGAAAAGCAACAGATTTTTATTAATATAGTAGAAAACTATAAATTTATCAACCATAAAGTATATTAGCCTTCAAATTTTCACCCAAATAGTAAGAAAATCTTCTAATTTTCAACCCTATAGTGAAAAACCATGAAATTTATAACAATATGGTAAGAAAACCATGAAATTGGCAACCATATGATAATAAAAGCAACAATTCTTGAACAAAATGGTAAGAAAATAATCAAATTTTCAAGCGTTTAGTGAAAAAACATCAAATTTGAAACCATATAATAAGAAAAAAACATCAATTTTTAAACCGTATGATAGAAACAATTCAAACAATAGGAAATCTATTACATTTTGAATTAAATCATACGAATGCCATCAAATTATCATTCACATTGTAGGGAACTATAAAATTATCAACCATAAAGTACAAAAACCTTCAAACTTTCAATCTAATTGTAAAAAACCAAAAAATCATGAACCAAATGGTAAGATAATCATCAAATATTCAATCATACATCAAGAAAACAATTAATTTTTCAATCATACAATAAAAAAACCATTAATTTTTCAAATGAGCAATAATAAAACTATCATTCGGACACTTTCCATGTCTTACTTATCAGAAAATCACCAAATGTTCAACAATGTGTTAAAAAAGTCACCAAAATTTCAACCAATTAACAAGAAAGCCATAAATTTCGTACCTTTTGTTAGAAAAATCATCAAATTTTCAACAAAATCGCATAAAAACTATCAAATTAGCAACCAAATTATACAAAAACTACCTAATTTTCATTCTCATAGCAGGAAACTATTAAATTTTCAATCATAAAGTACAAAAACTATGAAACTTTCAACAATAAACAAAAAAACCATTATTTCTTTGACTATACCGTAAGAAAACTACCATATCGGTCATTTTCCGTGGCTTATTTATTACAAAATCATCAAATTTTCAACCAAATGTTAAAAAAATCATCAAAACTTCAACCAATTAACAAGAAAACCATTAAATTTGTACCTTTTGTTGAAAAAATCATCAAATTTTTTACAAAATCGCATAAAAACAATTAAATTATCAACCAAATGATAGAAAAACCACCTAATTTTCATTCACATGGTAGGAAACTATTAAACTTTCAATCATAAAGTACAAAAACTATCAAATTTTCAACAAAATGGAAAGAAAATCATCAGAACTACAACCGATTAACAAGAAAACCATGATATCTTTACTTTGTTGTAGAAAAACCACCAAGTTTTCAACAAAGTAGTAAGAAAACCATCAGAACTTCAACGGATTAAAAAAAAACCCACGAAATTCGTACTTTGTGGTAGAAAAACTACTAAATTTTCAATCAGATTGCATGAAAACAATCGAATTTTCAACCATATCGCATGAAAATAATTAAATTTTCAACCGAATTCTATAAAAACATCTAATTATTAATAAAAGAATAAAATACCCATTAATCTATCATCCACTTAGTAAGAATACTATCAAACTTTTCATATTCCACGTGGTAATGTTCTATCACCCAAAAGAAGACCATCATGCTGCGAACTGCAATCTTTTGTGAGTGAAACCTAAACCAAAACAACCTTCTCCTAAACAATAGCTAATTGCCTCTGGTCAATAAACCGACCAAAAGCCCTTTACCATAATCCTTCCCGAAAGTTAATCCCCTTTTCAAACAATCCCAAATACCAAAAATTGTCATCTAAATGTTTTCTTTCATAAACCTTATCTCATTTCCATCTTCTTCCAATTCATTGAACGAGCTTTAGAAGGACAAAAATGGTCTATTTGCCAGAAGTGTTTGATTTGAGAAGTCGGTCATAATCGATCCTTTTAAACGGTAAGAAGTGATGTTCAACTGCTGCCAGTAGCGCAGGCGATGCGCACGGGACAAAACAACGCCGAGGAAGGAGAGGGGTTTGAATAGAGGAAACTGAAGCTGATGCGAAAGCAGTAGAGTAGTAGCTAAAGTGTTGAGCTGAAAAGAAGGGGCAGACGGTTGGTATCCACAATCCACTATCCCCAGATGAATTGGAACCACCTGACCGATGTCAACGCGTCGGCGCGTCGTGTCCCAGGTCTTTTCGCGCTCTGCGGTCAGACACGCATATAACAAGAGGTAAAATGAGTCAAGGGGATCAATAAAAGAGCGATATACAAACGAGTCGTGTCGGCGGAAGTCCGAGATAGTGGCGTCGGCCAATCCTAATCGGCCTACCTGCCACAACCAAGACACCCAAGGCGTCGGCACCAAGCGTGACTGAAAACAATTCTTTCAAAAGATGACCATTCCATGACAATTTTTTCAAAAGATGACCATTCCTTGATAATTCCGCCGTACGGAACAAAAATTTACATAAACAACAATGTTCATATTGTTACTTCAGTTAGTTTTTGTTTCGTACGGCAGAATTTGATAGACGGAATTAACCGATGTGAACCATCTCCATTTTTAGCCATCAAGGCCACATTATGAAGATGAAGAAGTATTCCACGCATCAAAAGACTATTTTCTATAATACGAAAATCGCCGAAGTACATGCTTCGATTCAAATGAATAGGAAATTCTCGGTTAGAAAGTGGTCATTCTGGTTCATAATCCAAAAACAGGTGTTTAACCCTCTACATACTTGTCTATCCGATATCGTCTAACCAAACCCGTTTTGTACTTTTTCTACACAATATACCAATGTTCTGGAAACTCCACACAAAGATGTCCATCAAAAGAAAAACAAAAAAAATCTTCATGAAAGCAACACTCACAAAAAAGTCCATGCTTTACGTTTCAAGAATACACAACATGATACATATTCCACAAATCTCTTAATTTTCCAATAAAACATGGCTAAGTTTTTTCAAAATCGAACCACAACCTTGTAGGGAGTTTCCAGAAGTCCAAATTTCAAAAAAATTCAAGTTCATACTGACCTTCGACGAAGCATCGACCTGGCCTTGTTCGCCGACTTTCTTGGTGACACAGGGTTGCCGATCAGGCTGCCGAAAAAGTTTTCCATCTTGAACGACGAAACCCCGGTCAATGGACCTCTTGGCTGATAGTCTTAAGGCGGTTCTAAGATCACCCTCGACCTCTTCATCAACGGAATGACTTTGTCGCAGGTACTTCTCAATATTTTTGAGAGTAGAGCCGTCCCGTTCGCCTAATTCCCGAACAGCCTTGCCGATCACTTTACTTAAATCAGAACTGCGTCCGACTTTTAATGGACGGGCCTGCAAACCGCCCGGGTCCTTGTAGGAGGACTGGCCCTTATTGAAAATCTTCAAGACGTCACCACGCTTTACCGCCACTTCTAAATGTTCGGCTATTTCCTCTTCGTGAAAATTGTGGTGCTGGCGGATCGCGTGGCATATCCGTTCGACACTTGGTCGCTGCTTCTGACTTCGGATCTTCCTGATCGCGTCCAGAAACCAAGCCGACCACGTGTCAGCGGACTCGTGCTCCCCCATTTCCTGGGGACGACCGCTTCCTCCGGCTCCTCAAGTTTACCGCCTCCCCCACCACCCACGTCAATGAGGACCTAGACATTCACATTCTGCAATCTGTAATCACAAATCGAAAAAACCGTCACTTCTAGCGTCCGAGAAATTCGAAAACGATTAGGGCACCGAAAGAGGCACGTTCCTACTTTGATTTTTGACCCCGATCTAAACCGAAATGCAGTAGTTGCCTATCGTTTTTTGATCCGCACGAAAACGATGATCAGAAATATTTTTAAATTCATCTCCTTGGGTTACCATGTTCTGGTTTTTTGTTTCATTCACTGTCATGTACTCTAATATGACTATTGTGGAATGGAAGAAGACAAAAAGCCAGAACATGGTGACCCTACGTTGTCGAGTTCTTTTTTGAGCCTAAAAATACAATTTTTGAAAAAGAAGAAGAGTGTAATTATATCAAAATGGGTTCGACTTCCTGTGTGGAAAGGAAAAAAGTCTAAAACGTGTCGTATTTCGTCCTTAGTAGACGAGGGGTTTGGATTCCTGCTTCCTGACCTTCGAGGACCCCCCATTGGGTAAAGAACGATCCCCACAATGGCTACGGGTCATTATATTACCGGGAATTAGTTTTAAATCGTGTTCCTATAGCAGCGGACAAATCGTGCGATCGAAACGTCTATTAATCATTCGTCTCGAGTCTCTAACCGATTATCACCGAAAGATTATCGCACATCTACACGCGACTAAACAGTTATTTCACAAAAATTGGATTACAAAGAATTGTACTAAATCGAATTGCAAAATCATTTGCATTTAAATCGACATTTGCATTTGGAATAAAATCAACGGAAAAACGAAAAATACTCTTCGATATATAAAAATACTATTTCTTTTAATTGGTTACATAAACAAGTATTATTCCTATCGCAGTTAATTTATTTCATGGTGAAAGTCTGACAGAATGTTGTCGATGGTTTCTATTTTGTTTCGATCACATACGGTAGTAAATTTACAAAGTATTTACAAAGTAATTTAAATAAAAAGCAAAAAAGGAAAAGAAAAAATAAAAAGCAAAAAAGGAAAAAAAATGAAAAGCAAAAAAGGAAAATTAAAAATAAAAAGCAAAAAAGGAAAAGAAAAAATGAAAAGCAAAAAAGGAAAATTAAAAATGATGATCCTTTTAATGCACATTTTGAAGCAAAAAGTAAAATAAATAAAATTAAGGAGAATGAGAATCGGCAAAGATGCACAGTCAGGCAAAATTGTTGACCTAGGTTTGGGTCGCGGTAATAAATATCTTAGCTGGTAATAAATATTCTCGAGTTTCTCTGGCATAGTGTGCTAAAAAACAGGAGGCATCGACTCATTACGGAAGCACCGTTTTCCAAGGGAACTAAAAGAACGGAATCTTTGTGATTTGTTTGCTTTTTATGACTCTAAACAATTTATTAAGTCACCCTCGTTCTCTTTCTAATATAGACTCCCGACACGCCCCCTAGATTCGACCCTAAACTGAATTCCACTCTAATTCTGGCTATTTAAATCTCTTCTTCCTGTTTTCTTCACGGCGCATGTGATCCTGACCACGTGCTCGAGTTCCCGCCAAAATTACTTGTCTAATTTTTCGCAAACAATTCTAAAAATACCAATCACTAATTCAGGGTTTATTTTGAAAACTCATTTTCCTGTTCAATAACTTAATTCCAATACCTATTAATTCTAATATCTATTAATTTCAATATATTTATTAATTCTAATATCTATTAATTTCAATATATTTATTAATTTTAATATCTATTAATTTCAATATTTATTAATTTCAATATCTGTTAATTTCAATATATATTAATTTTAGTTTCTATTAATTTCAATATCTATTGATTTCCATATCATTTGAAACTTAACCCTCAAGATCTATTAATTTCAATAAATTTTTATACTTTTTCTTTTTAATGAATAGTTTTTTAATAACGGCATTTAAACAAATAACTACGCTAATTTATCGGTAATAAATTGTTTAAGGTTTTGGGGATTCTAAACTTCCTGCTTTTTTAATAATTCTTGGAATAGAGTATATCTTTAAAATAATTTCAAGGTCACGGCTTCCCATTCACGTTAGCCCGAAATAGCTACGAAAATTGTTTCAAAGACTTAAAACGAATTATCATGTGAAGGGACGCATAAATTTCTGAATTCTATTTTATTTAAATTTCAATTGTTAGAAAATGAAGTTAAAGTATAGGAATATAGTATAGTATAATAACTAATCATAATTTAAATAAATCCCAATTTTCAAGTGACGAAATCCATATTCGCTTAAATTAACATTTAACATAATTTCTACTTTATAGAATTACTCGCATGCAAATAAGGACTTTTCCGATACCTCTAAGAAAATAATAATAGTAATAATATAATTATTATAGTAACAAGTAAAAACAATGCTTCCCTATGAGGAAGCAAAACGTAACATTTATAATAATAATAAAACAGTAACAAAAAAATAATAATAAAAACAGATCAGTAACAAAAAAATAATAAAGCAGATCAGTAACAAACAAACAAAAATACAAGGCTTCCTTATATGAGGAAGCAAAACAATAAAAATAATCCAATTTAAATTATCAATATTAATGAGCTCTTTTGTAATGTTTATTATTTTAAAAAAGTATAATAAAAGTGATAAAAAGATAATAAAATAAAGCAAAATAATAATTGGTAGTTTCATTGTGAATAAACTGAATCGATCTATAATGTTTTCAGTATTTAATAGCCTTGTGAGTAATTAAGTCGGTGCATGTGTCCGTATCATATTAGTTGAAATAAAATACCGGTTGTCCGGTAAAGTTACAAGCGGCCGGGTGTTTGCCCCTTTTCCCAATAAAAAACGTAACTGCAGCTGCGACTTCAGTTCACTACGCCCGCCAACAGCTACGAACGAAACCGTCCAAAAACAAATCAAAAATGCAAATTTTAAAAAATGTTTTTAATAACAGAAATTAGTGTTTTTTTTAAAAAAAATTAATATATTAAATTATTTTTTTACAAGTAAAGAAAATGTAATTTACAATAAAACGGAAAATTTTCTTTAACTTGGAAAATCAAATTTTGATTTTAAATTATTTGCTTTTGTTCGAAAATAGCTTCATCTCTTCTTTTTTTTTTTAAAGAGGCTTGAAATATATGTAATAGAAATTTTTATTGTAATTTTTAGCAATTATTTTTTCTGTTAAATTCAATATTTTCGTTACTAATTGTTACAACTATGATTATTATTACTATTTTTATTACTATTATTATTACTATTATTATTACCATTTTTATTACTATTATTATTACCATTTTTATTACTATTATTACCATTTGTATTACTATTATTACCATTTTTATTACTATTATTATTACTATTATTTTCTCAATTTGATTCATTTAAATGCAACCCACTTCAGCAAATAAACAACCTCCTTTACTCATTTTTGAAATTAAAATCTCTGTAAAAACATGTCAATAAGGATTCGCAAAAGAAAATATAAAAATACAAAAATGCAAAGCTCCATGAAAGTGAGTACAAAAATAGAAAAATATTGAAACGTAAGTGCAAAAAAATTGTTAAGTTGTGAATTCAAAATAAGTTGCATGCGCAGAAAAGAATTGATTTGTGAGTACAGTTACCAAAAAAACCCATAAATAAAAAAGCAACCCTTTAACTTTAAGAAAAAGTTCATTTTTCACTGCGCTAATTCATTTCTTTCTCTAAGAAAATAAGATTTACCTAAAACAGTGAGAAGTATCACTAAAAGCTTTTTCAGTGAAACTTTTCGCTGCTTTAGGTAAAGTTGCTTCTGTGCGTTATTCTAAATCCTCACAGACATGTATTTGCAGAGATTATTAAAAGAATATTAAAAAAAATATATTAAAAAGAGTTATTATTGTATTATTAAAAATTCAAAACTTTAAAAGGTTCTATTTTTGTTAATTAATAAATCGTAGATAAATAAAAAAAAATCGCTATCTATCATTATCATCATTAGCATTGTCATCATAATCATTATCATCGTCATCATCATAATTATCATCATCATCATTATCATTATCATCGTCATCATCATCATTATTATCATTATCATCATTATCATCATTATCATCATTATCATCATCACCATCATCATCTTCATCACCATCATCACTGTTATTTTCTATCACTATTATTTATTATCACTACTATTTACTATCACTTAATATTATCTTCATTGTTGTCGTCGTCATCATCATCATCATCATCACCATTTCCATCATCACCGTTACCATCATCAACATTGTTATTATTTATTATCTGTTTTCTATGTTATTTCACGCAAGTAAAATTATTACAAATCTAGAACATTTTTGCTTACTTCCCGAGTCTTATTTGAAGTTGTGGATTCAGTTTCGCATTATATAATTTTATAATTACATAATTTGGTAATTGTGCATAAAATCAGATTTTCTCAATTTTCAGTATTCTTTAAAGTTTGTATTCCTTTAATAAAAGCGAAACGCTTTTTTTTGTTCTTGAATCAATTCTGCAATTAAAAAAATATGAAATAAAAATTTTTCATTCTATCATGATCCAAAAAGTAAGAAATTTTAATAACGAATTATCCCTTTCGAATTTAATATTTATTGATTTTGAATGTTTCGTCATGTCATAAGATTTTACAATCAACAACTAAAATTAAAAAAAGATAAAAAATAAATAAAACAAATTTTTTTTAAATTAATAATTTCTGTATCTAATCATTTAAATACGCAATTATAAATAATAGCGTATTTAAATGATTATATCCTCAATTTCACGATGATTTGTAGTCTATTTAAATCCACAATCACAAATATTATAAAATAAATTTACAAAGCTCAAGAATTACCATAAAATAAACCAAAAGAATCACTATTCAGATTTCGAATTTTCTCTCCCTTCCCGCCAAATTTGATATTTAAATGCCCAAAATATGACAGTCGAAAGGCAAATTTTGACACTTGTCGTTCGCGATCAACAATGAAAACAAAGCCCCCGAAAATCCCGACAATCGCCATCACCAAAAAGATCAACAAGTGCAAATGACGCGAGGAATTCGACTTAAAAACTTTTCCTTCAAATCGAGGTTAAAAAGCAGTGAATTCAAGACCGACGGAACTTGTCCGTCGGCACATTCCACATCATTTTCCAAAGCGTGTACTCGTCTTGAAAGACAATGACACCTCGCCGGGGAACTGCTCGAAACGAAATACTCTCTGCGAAGAAAGAAACTCAAGAGGAAAACATTGTGCGACGGTCGCGGGCGTAATTACGGCGGATGCTAGTTGCGAACCCAACGATCTCGAAGCCCGACGGGCAGCCATTTTGTACGACAGTGTCGATCCGTTTGTTGCAATTTTCACGAGCACTTTAAAAGCACAAAAAGCGTCCGAGTGCTGGGAGCGGAAACTGCGATTTTCACGGGAATTTACTCTACTGCGGGGGCAACTTTTCCAGTGCAGGGGAAAACAAGTGATAATCGGAGCAATGATGATTGAAGGAACTAGCCGCTGGTCCGTATGCGTCGGGTGACGGTAATTGGACTTTAGGCTGTTTTGGCGGGCAGATGAGATCCTAATTACCTGTCAGCACGATTACATGTGTAATCCTGGTTTAGATGGCACTTGAGAAGTACACGGGCACTTAATCACGATCACCGATTATCTCCGCGGAACGGCGTCACATTTCACAAATCAACAAAGGTTACCACTTGACAAAGATGGCGACTGGTTACTGCGCACCCGGTGGGGAGCGCACTGCGCCGACCGGACTACTCGCAAAACCCGCGGGGCTCTTTCGTGTTAAAGAAGCACGTGTGCGTGTGTGTAAGAATTGACAGGATAGGGCTCCTGGAGTCCTAAATGGGGAATAGGTACGGACTTATACAAACAGAAAATTGCATAAACTGTAGATCGCGAAGGATTAAGGCACAAGACGTCACGTGACGACACGGTCAGGGGGAGAAGTACGGCACGAAAAAGCGAAATGAAATTCTATGTGGTGGTTTAACAATTTGTCGGATGAATTATGGTAATTTACTTTTCGACTGAACGATGTAATTGTAAATTGAAATGGGCAAGGTATTTTAATTTTCGTTTTTGAAGCCGGCATTTTTTATTGTTGAGTGCTTACATTTTTCGGAATGTCAATCTAGTTTCATAAAAGCAAGTCTTCTTAAATAAAAATAAATCGTCTTTAACGATAAAACGATAAAAAAAAATAGAACCGTCTTTTCTGTTTTTTTTTTTTATTATTTGTATAAATAAGTCCTGTTATGAGTTAAAAAATCCATTTGGGTGATCCATCCATTTTTTTCAATTATGGTAATTGATAAAAAACGATTTTCTAATTGATTGTAATTTTTGGATTGTTTTGGTGCTAAAATGTCATGTAGGCTGCCTTGATAATAAAATTGAAAATTCGGAAAGTCTGTCTGCATAATTAGAAGTAAGTGTTATTGAAAAAAAATGTTTGAAGAAAAAAAAAGACAACAGCACGCGGTATTCCCAAGCGGTCACCCATCCAAGTACTAACCGCGCCCAATGCTGCTTAACTTTAGTGATCGGACGAGAACTGTCTGTAAATTCATATTCAAAAGATTGAATAAAAATTACTACATTACCAGGGTTGGGTGCTACATGTAAAACTACAAGGTTGGGTCTCATTTTAACGAAATAACAAAAATTACTAGAAAGAAACTAGGCATGTAGCAGCTTCCCATCCCTTTTTAATGTTATATTACTAGAAATGCACGTTAAAGGTACATTTACACCTCTTGCTGTCGGTCGTCAACCAACAAAATTTACATTGGAGTAAGAAAGACAGACTGTGTACTTTCTCTTTTAATCAAATGAGAATTTTGTTGGTCGACGATCGACAGCAAGAGGTGTAAATGTACCTTCAAGCTACATTTCCACCCTCTGTTAAACTTGTCCAAAGAGAAAAATCCGTGTTGGACTAAAAAAGACAGGCTGTGCATCTGTCTCTCTTTCTCTCTAATGTAAATTTTGCTATTTGGACAAGTTTAACAGAAGGTGTAAATGCGCCTTCACTTAAGGTCTAGTCATAAGGGTGACGTCTCATGACTGCGTTTTTCTTTCCGTTTTATAACTAGGCCATGAGATAAAAAGAGACGCAAGTATATGTCTGTCATTCTCGCACTCATGATCTAGTGATAAGACGCAAAGAAAGACGCAGTCATGGGACGTCACACTAAAACGCAAGGAAAGACGCAGTCATGGGACGTCATCCTAAAGGCCAACGCACAATAGACTTTTTCATTTTCGTTCTTTTGTCTTTGTCAAGGAAAAACGCAGTCATGGGACGTCACCCTATTTATCACGTAAACTACGTAAAGAAACTTACGTAAACACACTTTCATCAATGCATCACAACCCATCTCTGTTCAATTCTACTTGTTTAAAAAAAGACAGTTTTGAATTAAAATAAAGTTGAAATAAAAACCAACGGTACAAGCCTGTCAATTGAAAATGCAAGAAGCCTTTTTAAAATGCGCATCTCAATTTGTAATTATACATGAATGACGAATAATTGCATATACAATTGCATACATACTATTTTTGAGATACGATGATGTCAGCTGGCGATTACACCATTGGCTGGAGTTTTCCACTTAAAACGCGTGTATTTTCATCTTTACTTCCGTCTGCTATTAACTGCCGCCTGTTAGTGCTCTCAGTTTCTTTGCACTCTTTTTGTTTTTAATCATCAAGTGAAGTTTTTCCACAAATCCGAAAAATGCCAGAAAATTTAAGGTATTAAATACATTTTGACTTTTAATTGTTGGACAATCTTTTTATTTACAATGCGTGTTTTTATTCTATTTGAATTAGTTTTTCCAGGAAAAGTTGACTTAGATTTTTCTCACTTGTACACATTTTTCTGTATGAATTTGTAATTTATTATTTCTCTGAAAAAGTAATTTTTCATAATCATCAAAGTTTATCGTTTCTCTAAACTGCAGTTACTTCAAATTTTGGTAAACGTGTGTTTTCCATTTTCCTCGTGGAAAAGTTTTAAATAATTTGTACGCAATTTATAGGTTAGAAATTACATTTTACTATAATGTTCCATTAATTTAATATTGTTATTATGTAATATATATTATTATATATTACTGGTATTATTATTGGCATTGCTATTATTATTGTTATTTCTATTATTATTGTTATTGCTATTATTATTATTACTCTTATTATCAATATTAATATTATTATTATTATTATTATCATTATTACTATTATAATTATTACTATCATCATCATTATTATTATATCGTTAGTATTTCGTACAATTTAAGATTTTTATAACAAGTTTTTCTTGATAAATTCGTTTATCTACTAAATAAAGAAATAATCGGGTTGTAATTATTCAATTAACGCCCATCTTCAAATTATATAAATTGATTTTTTTTATTATTGCACTTCAAAAAATTAACAATTTGTAAATAACACTTAAAAATGTTTTAGGGAGGATTTTTTATTAGGGATTGGAAATCCACTTCTCGACATTTCCGCAACAGTGGACGAGGATTTTTTGAAAAAATATAAATTAAAACCTAACGACGCAATTCTCGCGGAGGATTTGCATAAACCTCTTTATGATGAATTAATAGAACAATACAATGCAGATTTTATTGCCGGTGGTGCCGTTCAAAATACCATGCGAGTTGCGCAAGTAAGTTCCTCATTTTTTTTTTAGTTTTCTTATCTCTTAATAATAAAATAATTCAAATTTATTTTAATACTGTTTATTTTCTTAAATTATTTTATTTCTTTTATTGTATTTCGTTTATTTTGTTTTATTTTATTTCGTTTTGTTTTATTTTATTTCGTTTTGTTTTATTTTATTTCGTTTTGTTTTATTTTATTTCGTTTTGTTTTATTTTTTTATTTTATTATTTTCTTGTATTCTTTTCTTCTATTTTCCTTTTTCTTTATTTCTACTTTTTTGTTTTATTTTCTTTATTCTTTCCTTTTATTCTTTCTTTTATTCTTTCTTTTATTTCATTTCATGTTATTTCTTTCATTTTACAAATCCTCACTTAATCTTTTTGTTGAATTTGAAAAATCTGATCAATTGGCGAAAAATACTTTTTTTTATTGATTGAATTTATCTTGTTTTTTTTATTGTTTCTCTTTTTAAATTTAATTTATTTTTTCAGCCTGTACAAAATTATTGATCTACTTTCGTAATAGTTATTTGCAGGAGATAAATCTCGGGTTATATTCTTAGAAGATAAGCCCTCTGTGTCACAATTGTTCTCTTGATAATGTGCATTTAATTCTGCTTATCGACACTACATTTTTACCTCGAAGAAAATGTTATATTTAGAATTAAAATTAATGTAAATTTCGTTTAAAATTCAGTTAGATAATCTTTCAAATAGAGATTTTTCAAAACAATGATGCAAAAAAAATTATTTGTACTTGTTTTGCTTCCTGGAAGCTTTTTTTAAAATTATTCTTATTCAAAATCGCGACGAATAAAAAGATATCCAAATTTGCAATTATTCTGTTAAAAGTCAACATTAAATAGTCACTAAAATAACTTTTAATTAATATTAAATTATCACTAAATTAACATTAAATCATCACTAAATTAACATTAAATCATCACTAAATTAACATTAAATCATCACTAAATTAACATTAAATCTTCACTAAATTAACATTAAATCATCACTAAATTAACACTAAATCATTATTAAATTAACGTTAAATTGAATTAAAATTTATAAAAATAAAAATTACGAGTATAAATAGGTGTGAAAAAATGGATAATTTAGTCATTTTTTACTTTCCAGTGGTTTTTGGAAAAGCCGAACATTTGCATCTACATGGGCTGCGTAGGAAAGGATAAATATTCAAAAATTCTGGAAGATCGCGCCAGGGAGAATGGCTTGAACGTTCGGTACCAGTACACAGACAAGGAACAAACTGGAACCTGTGGCGTTCTAATTACCGGCAAAGAGCGCTCTTTATGTGCCAATTTAGCAGCCGCTAATTGCTTTTCTCCGTCCCATATTGAAGAACCGGAAAACAAGAAACTCATAGAAAAAGTGCAATTTTTCTACGTCTCTGTAAGTTGACAATATTTGAATTGAAACGAAACATTTTTCTGAAGAAGCAAAAAATATAAATAAAAAAAATAAATAAAAAAAATAAATAAATAAAATAAATAAAAAAATAAAAAGAATAAATAAATAAAAAAAAAGAATAAATAAAAAAAATAAATAAATAAAAAGAATAAATAAATAAAAAAAGAATAAATAAAATAAATAAAAGTAAATACAAAAAATAAATAAAAAAAAAATAAAAAAAATAAAATACATAAATAAAGAAAATAAATAAATAAAGAAAAAATAACAAGCTTAATTCAAATGTTCCAACTAATTGCAAAACGGGTTTTATACTCTAGGGCTTTTTCTTGACAGTGAGTCCGGAAACGATTCAAGCGGTGGCGAAACACGCTTTCGAGGAAAACAAAGTCTTCACGATGAACTTGAGTGCTCCATTTTTATGCGAGTTTTACAAGAAGCCAATGAGAGCCGCTTTACCTTACGTTGACATTCTTTTTGGAAATGAAGCCGAGACGGAAGCATTCTCGAAAGCTAATGATCTGGGCACGACAGACCTCAAGGAAATTGGTCTTAAAATTGCCAATATGGAGAAAATTAATACCAAGCGGAAGAGAATTGTTATCATCACCCAGGGCAGTGATCCTGTTATTTTAATCAAAGATAATTCCATTTCCGAATTCCCGGTGCCTAAAATTCCGGAAGAGAAGGTCGTGGACACAAATGGTGCCGGAGACGCTTTTGTCGGAGGTGATTATCTTCTTTTTTTTTTGTAAACTATTTGCCTTTTCATACTTGTTTTCAATTCCAAGTAATTAGTTCTTCATTTTCGGAACTGGGCTTTGTATTTATAGTTTTTAATTTCTTACTTGCAGTTTTTAATTCTACACTTGCAGTTTTTGATTTTCACTTGCAGTTTTTAATTTTCACTTGCAGTTTTTAATCTTCACTTGCAGTTTTTAATCGTCACTTGCAGTTTTTATTTTTCATTTGCAGTTTTTAATTTCAAACTTACAGTTTCCAATTTTATGTTTACACTGAAATCTCTTGTTTGTACTATTTTCAGGCTTTTTGGCACAGTACATTCAGAATCAGAGTTTAGAGGTCTGCATAAAGTGCGGCATTTGGGCAGCTTCGGAAATTATACAACGATCTGGATGTACTTTTGAAGGAAAGCCAAATTTCGCCGCGTGAAGTATCGTTTTCCCATCATTTTTATGTGGGATTAACAATAACTGATTTAATGACATAATTTTTACGATGCACAGAGAATTGTATTTTTTATATTGAAGTCGTTAATTGAAGTTTTTACGACTTGAGAAGTAAAATAAAGCAAGTTACCAAAAAGAAACGATGCCAAGAATGCTTCGACATTTTTTAATAGATGTTGTTTTTCAATGATCCATAGCGTTGACAATTTTTAAGGAGATGATAAAATGCCTATTTGGATCCGCTTGTAGAAAGTATTTTATTTTAAAAAAATAAAATTCAAAATTGTTGATGGAAATCACTAACGTTTAATTGTCGTCAAGTTAACTCTGGAAGAGTTTAAATTTTGAAAGAGTTGAAACTTCAGAAAGAGTTGAAACTTCAGAAAGAGTTGAAACTTCGGGAAGGGTTGAAACTTCGGAAAGAGTTGAAACTTCGGAAACAGTTGAAACTTCTGAAAGAGTTCTTACTAGCGATACTATTCTCAATCGCTAACGCTCCCTCGAATCTTTAATATTTATTTCTGTTTATTATATATACAATTTGATTAATTTTTCTTATTTTTTTGCAAATCCAAAATACATATTTCATAATACCTATTAAAGTTTTTTTTTTCTAAAAGCAGTTTTCTCATTAAAATTATTAATATTTTATTACATTTAATAACAATGAGTTGAATTTATAATATTAATATATTAAAAAATTAAAAAAAGATCGAATGTTGTGTTTAAGTTTTTTTAAATAAAAAAAAGGAAAAAAAAAGACAACAGCACGCGGTATTCCCAAGCGGTCACCCATCCAAGTACTAACCGCGCCCAATGCTGCTTAACTTTAGTGATCGGACGAGAACT
>WNHD01000408.1:0-47158 GCA_011057455.1 Ganaspis sp. Gsp50
TCGTAGTCCAAATACTTTACAGAATCAGTTCTGAAAGTATCAAATTTTTTTAAAATTGGTCCGCAACACCTTTAGTCGAAATATAATGGTTTGACCCAATGTTAATATTATTTTTATTATTATTATTATTATTATTGCAACTATGTAAGTCCAGAATATTTTTAAATATTATTTTACTTTACTTTTTTATTAAATAAATAATAATAAAAATAAAAATTATATATGTAGAGACTAAAAGTTAGTCACATCTTACAAAACTTTATACATATAAAAAATTAGAAAAAATCAAAAATTGCATATTTTTAATAACCCTAAATGAAAGCATACAGTAAATAATCCAATTTGATGCTTTTAAAGTTGTATTTTTTTAAATTTAATTATTACATGTATGAATCACTGCTACTGAACGCCTGGTGAATATCTTTTCTGATAACCTTGTGTCTGACGGTTTGCATCTGTAGGCGTGTTTTAAAACAATTATTTTCTTTTTTAAATAATAAAATAGTAATTAAAATTAAACTAAAATTTGTTATTACATTTCAATTCCACGGTATAGCAGGCATGAAGAGGATAAGGATATATTGAGTAAACAAGTAATAATTTTTTTGCTGTTTGAATTTCCCGCGTTTCTAACCTTTTTCGAAACTTGTCCAGTTTTTTGAGATGGTGTGGGGGTGCTATCGATTGGTTGGTTGTTATGTTCGAGTTTCACCGAATCGCACGATTATCGCAATCGACCTATCGATTCTATCGCAAATCAATTGTGCGCACTTTTTAAATTAACCTTATCATTTCCCTTGTAAAATGTAATTAAACATTCCTCCTAATTGTTTACTTGACTAAAATATTCATAAAATAGATTAATATTGCTAATTTCATTATATAAACAGGTCAATTAGGCTTAATTTTATTTAAGAAAGTACGATATAAACTTCTCAGATAAACTTCTCAGTTTACAGTTTGCTCACTGTACACAGTGATAACAATAAACAAAAATCAATAAAAATTAATTAATATTTACGCTTTTATCAAAGAATCTGTATAAGTAAAATGAAGATATTCTTAATTTGAATAGAATTTAAATTCTATTTAAGGAATTCCAAATTTGTTTTCAGAGATGGTGTGTAAAAATGACATTCTTTATTTCCTTAATTTGTTCTTAATTTTTTCTTAATTTTGTACAAGCAATTAGTGATTTCATGTTTCATAATCAGCATTATTTTTTTCAGTGTTTATTGCTTATTGTCTGCAGAACAATTAATTGCATTTTAATGTTTTAGAATGTATAGAAACAAATACATAACCTAACTTTGTACGATTTTTATTTTGCGCACAATTTTACATTTTTAGCCTGATAAACAACATTGTATTAATATTATTGAATAATCCGTTAATGTTATTAATAAATTATAATGTATTGCGTACAAAATTGAATTTGTTAATAATATACGTTATGTCTGTTTTTTAAAATATTGTGCACAATGTTGCAAAAAAAAGTATTTAGAAAGAAAATAAAATGAAGTTTAATATTAAAAAAAATTGAATTTTTAAGGAGGAACTTAGCTGTTTATATCCGAAACATTCTGAGAGAATAAAATCAGACAAATTGCATTCATCTTCATCAGTTAGTGAAAAATCAAAATCAAAATCTAAGTTAAAGAAGAAGAAAAAGAAAGAAAAACGAGAGAAAAAATCTAAAAAGAAGAAGAAGAAGCACAGAAAATCGAGTTCGAGTGAGGTAAGATTTTGTATTTAGATTTTTTCGATTAATTAAATGACATTAAATATAATTAAATGACATTTTCTCATTTAATTAAATTAACAGAGCTCGAGCGACTCCGAGGAAGATCAATCGGTCAAAAAAGTAATTGAGCCAAGTAGCTCTAATATCGAACCAATTTCAAAATCTTTGGAAAGAGAAGAGTGGATGAGTCTTCCAGGATTATTTCCAACCTACTCCGGAGAAAAAAGAAACTCCAAATCGAAAAAAAGTGAAGAAGACAAGTATATTCTCGACAGACCAGGTCAAAGCGGAAGAGAATTAAATCCTTATTGGAAGAATGGAGGTTCCGGTTTGCCAGAAGAAGAAAATTCAAGTAAACAAAACAAAACGCTGGATATTAATTGGCTGAAAAAAAGTCTTCAAAGAGCAAAAGAGACAGCTGATGAAAAAGGAATTCCTCTTGAAAAAGTTGCTGCAGAAAGATGGGGGGTAAATGCATTTATTATTCATTAAATAAATTGATAATTAAAATGTCAATTTATTGAAAGAAAATATTAAATTAATTAGAAGAAATGAATCAATTAAAATTCACTATACTTGACATCTTTTTGTTTAAAGACTCATTTTATTTTTTAAAAGCAGTAAATTGTTTTTAAAAGCAATAAATTGTTTTTTAAAAGCAATAAATTATTTTTTAAAGGCAATAAACAAAACTCATTTCAAATGTGAAACTAATAATTATTTGTGATAATTACTGTTTCAGTCTCTGCAGAATATTTTGTCAATGATCGAAGAAGCAGAAAAAGGTAGTAATTTTCGAGATTTAAAAAGTCATCATGAGCATCGAAGGCACAATAAATTTTCCGAGTCTCGAGAACATAAGAGACAATTTTCTGACGATAGAGAAAGAAAAGAGAGGCCAGCCTTTAAAAGACCAAAGGCTGACGACGATATTTCGTCTTCGTCTTCTAGAAGAGATTCTAGTGCACCAAAAAATTGGCAAAGGCCTGAAGTGCGAGAGAAATTGATCAAAGAAAGAGCAGAATTAACTTCAAGTAAAAGTCATCTTGTTGAAAAAAATACCTTTTCAGATACTGTAACTTCTCGTCAAAATATTCATGAAGACGAGGAGGTTCTTACAGAAGAAGAAATGAATAAACTAGGTGCGAAAATTGTAAAAGCTGAAATCATGGGCAATAGCGTGAGTAAATTCATTTTTAATACTTTTTGTTAATAAAATAATCAAATTGTACCAAAGCTTTCGATTTTTAATTGATATTGACGGTTGCTTTTCATTTTTGTGATTTCAGTAAATCATTTCATCATTTCAATAAATAATGTAAACATAATATAATACATAAATATAATATAATACATAATATAATTCTTACAATAGGTATGAATATATAATAACAAATAATAACAGTTCGATTATCTTTTTAGGAACTGGCGAATGAGTTAAAACTGAAGTTACAAAAAGCAAGGGAAATGCGTAAAGTGGAGTCAACTAAAGTAAAAGAGGATAGGGTTATTTTAACCCAAACGGATGCTAAAGGTTATTAAATAATCTAAATTAAACAATTATTAATTAAATTGAACAATTATTAATTAAATTAAACAATTATTTATTAAATTAAACAATTATTAATTAAATTAAACAATTAATAATCAAATTAAACAATTAATAATCAAATTAAACAATTAGTGATCAAATTAAACAATTATTAATCAAATTAAACAATTATTAATTAATTTAAAAATTATTAATTATTTAATTTTACAAAATCCACATTTGTTTGATTTTAGGTATCACTCGACCTTTGGAGCCAAGAGCCGATTCTTCAGACTCTAGCAAAGATCGAAAAAGAAAGAAGATGGTTCAAACTCATTCTAGTGGAGAAAGGGTTCGGTACTTTGCCGACGATGACAAATATTCCTTAAACGAAATGGTAAAATTGAAAAATAGAATGAAATGAAAAAATAAAAAAAAGGAAATTCTAATAAAATTGACGGGTTTTTTAACAGCACATTTAACGAAAGTCGATAACTATTCAAATATCACTAATTTTAAAATTACTTTAATAATTACTTTCAGTTTTACTTTACTCATATGGTCAATTTTAATTGAAATTAATTTAATTCTAATAATAGATGCAAATTAATGTATGTAAATTAACACTCTTGGATTTTTTTTCAGTTTCAACGCGAAAAAGGAAAATCGTCGAAAGAGGATAATGAAATGTTCGTCAAACTCGCTTCAAAGGCAAGTTTAAATTTCACTTTTATATTTTTAAATGTTATGATTGGGTTTTTTAAACAACTAGAACCTTATTGTGATTGGTTTTTAAACAACTAGGACCTTATTGTGATTGGTTTCTAAACAATAAGAACCTTATTGTTACTTTTCATTTTCAATAATTCGATTTTTTAAATTTCTATTTTCAGAGTGGAGACATGGACGAACTTTTCGAGCATAATATTACTTTCAAAGATTCGGACGCTAAACAAGATGCTCGTGATCGTTCTCAGGCGATTAAGGAACATAAGAAAAAGGCGAAAAGTTTGGATAATTGTCTGTGGTGCTTTGATTCGCATAGAATGCTAAAACACATGATAATCGCTGTGGGAACTAATGTATATTTAAGTCTGCCGGCTTATTCTTCCTTGACTACTGGTCATTGTCTTATTTCTCCCATGAATCATGTTTTGAGTCAGACACAATTAGACGAAGATGTTTTCGCAGAAATAAAGGTAAAAAAGAAATATTTAATATACTAGAAGCACAAGCGAAAACTTTTTAAAAATTTTAATATTTTAGAAAAACTGCATATATTTTAGAATCTATTTTGGATTTAGAATCTATTCTGGATTTAGAATCTATTCTGGATTTAGAATCTATTCTGGATTTAGAATCTATTCTGGATTTAGAATCTATTCTGTATTTAGAATCTATTCTGTATTTAGAATCTATTCTGGATTTAGAATCTATTCTAGATTTAAAATCTATCCTAGAAAATAAGTTTTAGTTGTAGATGTATAAATAATTTTATAAAAAAATATTTAAAAAAAAATGTTAACGTTTTAGTTAAAACTTTTTTCTTTTGCAGCTTTTTAAAAAAACGTTAACAAAACTTTTCGAGGCGCGCAAAAAAATTCCAGTATTTTTCGAAGTAGCTATGAACTTTCATCATTATCCTCATATGCAAGTAATATGCATTCCTTTATCTTTAGACGAAGGGAATTTGGCTCCAATGTATTTCAAGGTAATTTGCATCACAATTTGAACATTTCTTCAATTTCTCTGCAAGTTTTTACTGCTCAATTTCTCTTTACAGAAAGCTTTGTTGGAATGTGAATCGGAATGGTCAAACAATAAAAAAATTGTCGATCTCAAGGAAAAAAGTATTCAACGAGCAATTCCAAAAGGCTTACCTTATTTTGAAGTCGATTTCGGCAACCACTCTGGATTTGCTCACGTCATTGAAAACGAAAAACTATTCCCGAAAAATTTTGCACAGGTAAATGTGATTGAGATTTCCAATTTCTTATTTTAATTTTACTTTAATATTTAATATTTTTAACAATCAATATATTTAAGTTATATAATTTATAAAAAAGTTTTGATGATTGTAATTTGTATTTTATTATAAATTATTTTTATAAATTATCATTTAATCAACAAATTTGATAACTTTTTTAATAAAAAGTAATTTTTTAATAATAAATGACAAGTATTTAAATGAAAATTAATTTTCATTTAAAAATCTTTCATTTTCTTTTTCATTCCACAAACTTTTTTTAGGAAATCATTGGCGGGATGTTAGACGTTGATTACAGTCTCTGGCGAAAACCAAGAAAAGAAACGTTTGAGGATCAGACGAAAAAAGTGATGGAATTTACAGAAATGTGGAAACCGTACGATTTTACAAACGGTCGTAAATTATTTTAGAATTCCAGGATCATGTACATTTCTACTATGTATCAATATACAATTAAATTAAACAAATGTTGCTGAACATTTTGTAAAGTAAGTAATTTTTTCTGAATTAAAACAATAATTTTATTTCAATTCGGTTTATTAATTTGAAAACCAGAGACTGGACATTTTTCTAGATGTTCTTTTAACACTGCCGGAAACATTGAAAACACTTTAAATATTGATCCCATTTGGTTGGCTTCTGTAATTTGACGATATCCAGACATTATGTGTTCTCTCTGTTCATTAGAAGCATTTTTCAATAAACTTTCTAATCTCACATCAATGCCTAATTGGTGCAGAAAATCTCCTTGATCTACGGGTCCAAACGTTATCAATCTATTCTCCTTTGTGGCTACTTTTCTAATTAACGAAAAATCCACGTCAGCTGTTAAATCACAAGAGCCTGGATCCAAAAGAGGATCGTGTTGTTTATGTCCTTTAAAAGAACGAAAGGTGTCTGTTTTTTCCCCGTCGTGACCGTAATCGATTATTAATGCAAACCCTCCGTTCTTCCTTAAAAATGTAGAAATTGTGTCTATTATCACCATCGTTTGTGGACTTATCTCCAAGTGAGTTCTTGTTTCGTTTTTCTGCAAATGAGCATTAGAAAATTACAAGTTTTTTACGGAGAAACGGAAATGTAAATGGAAATATAAATCGAAATATAAATGGAAATATAAAAATGAGAATATAATTGGAAATATAAATGAAAATATAAATGGAAATATAAATATAAATGAGAATATAAATGGAAATATAAATGAAAATATAAATGGAAATATAAATGGAAATATAAATGGAAATATAAATGGAGAAAAAATGCAAATGGAAATATCTATTTTAGGAAAGTTGAGAAAATTAACCTGAATGTATACTCTGCTGGATAAGGTCGCAGATTTTGTTAAAACGTAGCGAAATTTTTCTTGATCAGACGAATCCGGGTCGATATCAATTAGCACTTCGTTCCATTCTTGATTGGATTTCTAAATGATATTTATCACCAATATTATTAGTAGCTAATTTCTTAATTTTTTTCAATTATTTCAAAGAACAGATGTTAATACAAAAAAACTTATTGTTAATTTATTCAACACAATATATTATATAAAATAATATAAATAAATTGAAATAAAAAAATTGAATTGAATTATATAAAATAATATAAACTGAAATAGAAAAAAATTGAATTGAATTATATAAAATAATATAAATTGAAATCAAAACGAATAAAAATCATTACGAACATGTTTTATATTTTATTATAAATATAAAATACCTGAAATTTATGAATTGGTAATGCGTCAAAGAATTCATGAGCAATAAAAACACTGAACCCTTTTGGTATATCGTTGATTGAATAATACCAAAAAACTTTTACTCCATCTTTTGTAATTCCTCGTCTATAATATCCCACAGAATTCTTTTTCTCTGGATTTATTTCGGGAGTCACGTCTTCCCAAGAAAGGCATACATTTTTTGCTTGAATTGCCGAAAGGGCAGGACTAATTTCCACTAAATGCAGGGAAATTTTATCTGCACATCGAAGTTGCTTGAAAATCTAACATTATCAAATTTTAGAATTATTTTATACTTTTACTACTAATTTATATTATATGAAATTAGTAAAGAAGTATTTTTTTACCCTGAGCATGTCACTTGATAATGTTCCTCTCCCAGGTCCCAATTCTACGAGTTGAAAAGCTTTATTACTGATCTTTGACCACTCGTGCATTACCCAAACAGCAATCATCTATTTAAAGGAATATTCTAAAATTAATTAATTCAATTTAATGAATGATTTGTGTCATTTTTGAATGAATACCTCTCCAAAAAGTTGACTTATTTCTGGCGAAGTAACAAAATCGCCTTGTTGTCCAAAAACATCTTTTTTCATATAATAACCGTCAATTGGATTCGTTAAAGCTTCTTTCATATAATCAGCTACACTTATAGGCCCGCAAGTCAAGATTTTTGAATAAAGTTGTTTGTAAAGATTGGATTTATCTTTCCAATTTGATTTGGAGGGATTGTTTTGGGAAATTGAAGTAGAACTTTGTCGAATGTATTTCTTTAAAACTGTTTTGATTCGTTTGGTGACATTCGCAATTCCAAGAGTGCGTAGCATTGTTAATGAGATAATGACAATAAAAAACAATAAAAACTTTGAGAATTAGTTTTTTTGTTTAAAAAGAAAGTTCTTGCATTTGCGTTGTTTACATAGATCAGCTGATTTTTAAAAACTCGATCGTAGCGCCATCTGCGTCACGTGACTTTGATAAGCGGGAAGTTTAAAAAGGAAATTAAATAGTTTATTGTAAATTTGTGTAAAATTAAAAAAATGTAAAATAGAAGTTAAATTAAAGGTATAAATAACTAAATAATAATAATAATAATTAAAGGTATAAATAACTAAAGAGCCTAAATTATTGCTACAAGTTATAATTGCGATTTTTATTCACTTGACACATTTAATATTTTGTTTATAAAATAATTAACAACCAGCAACAATCACTGTACTATATTTAAATAATTATACAATTTTCTAAAAGAATAAATAAATTCCCTTTCATAATTCACGTCTTGTATTTGAATAAAGAGAAATATGATTCTTTTAAAGAAGATTATCTTATTATCATAATAAATTTAAAGAATGCATGTAGATGATTATTATGAAACAAAAGAAAATTCATTTATAAGTATACTGACACATGCAGGACTTGTGCGTGATTTCCGAAAAAGTAAAACATCACGAATTCGAATGGTATTTAAATAATAATGACAAATGTTAATATTTGTTAAAATTGTACATTTGGAGACTTGTGATTGGCGTTGTGTCAGGCGTAAATTTCTCAATTATGATTCACGCTTATTTCTATAATTATCGTTTTATCTAACGAAAAAGTGGGGTTAATTAGAAAAATATCTACAAAATGAAGTGCCGTTACTTTCCAAACTGCCACTATATTTTCAACACGTATGTATCTACGACAGCTGATCTGTTTCATAGACGCGCGCGTGACGTTAAACACGTAGAATATTGAAAGAAAGTATGCACATTTTATTTGAGTTTTAGTTTGAGAGTAGCTTTCGAAAAAGGATATAGTCCTCTTGAGGAAAAGTAGATTTAATTGAGCATTCAAGTTCCAAGAGAATTTGTTGGTGCATGACCAATGACAATTAATTTTCTTCGCCAGTGTTATTGTTGTAACAATGAGGCTCAGAAGCAATAACATTTTGTCAAATTCCGTATTTGTTGTCCTGATATTATCAACTGTAGCACAATGTAACTATTTCGGGACCAATACCGCTAAAAATAACCAGTGTTTTTGTCAGGTATGGGAATTTATTAATTTTTTTCTCTATGGAGTTCAATTTCTTGAATTTGGTTTTTCATAACCTACAATTAATATCTATACAAGAGTTTAACAAACAATTGTTATTATATTCTTGTTTTCAACAATTTTAGTATTTTTTAAGACAGTTAACGAATTTTCTAAGCTTTCGTTAGAATTGTAATATTTTTAAAGTTATTAAATTGTAGAGTAAGATTAAAACATATTTTTATTATTTCTGTTTTTTCCAGATTTAAAAACGTAGCTTCTTATTTAAAATTCGTTGTAAATTTCTTATTGACACCTTTACTTAACATTTACAAGACTGGAATTATATTTCGTATGCATTTTATGCATCAAAAGTACTATATAAATAGAAAAAATAAATAATAGCATTTAGATCTATTTTTAGAATATTGATTTTTTGACATTAATAAATCAATACTTTTATTTCTCGATTGTCGTTTCGAGTAGATATTTCAAAATATTTCATTATTGTTAAATAGTATAATCAAAGCTCCAAAGGATTTTTATTAAAAAATAATAAAGATCTATTTCTTTACTATTTTTAGAATATTTCAATTTTTTCACATGTTATCTTTAATTTTTTAAAATTTTATTTTATTGATCGCAATTTCTTTTTTAGTTTTAGTGATCAAGTGTAAAAATAATTTCAGTTTTAACAATATTGACGGTTATAAAGTTTCTTTATTGACAGTTTTTAATTTGAAATGAAATGGTACTATAATATTTAAATTCTTATAATTATATAAATAATTGTATTTTTCAGCTCGAAGGATCCATTGATGATTGCAGTTGTACAGTTGACACAGTAGATTATTATAATAATATGAAAATTTATCCCAGACTTCAAAGTCTTCTAGTCAGGGATTATTTCAGATTTTATAAAGTTAATTTAAAACAAGAATGTCCTTTTTGGGCAGATGACAGCAAATGTGCAATTTTTCATTGCCACGTTCAGCCTTGTGAAGATGTAAGTAAATTTCCACTTTTATTCTCTTACCAGGAAAATTATTAACATTTTTATCAGTAAACAAGAAACATTTGTTAACATATGACATTCAAACTCATCTCACTTAAAATAGAATAAATTATCCATTTTATAAAACTTCCATTTTTTTCTCAATTTCAATTGAAAATCATAATTTAGAGGTAAAATGTTCTTGAATTCGCATTGAATTTAAAACCAGTTTAACAGCCTTCAGCAAAAAATAATTATTTTCAATTTTTATCTACCAGCCTTATCTTTCATTACGGCGTCAGTTTATCAACTCGTAACTAAACAAAAATTACTCTAATTATGTAAAAATAACATTCTAGGCTTTTAAACTCGTAACGTTTTTTACAGAAATTTCTTGTGCAAATTTTACAGAAATTTGTTATGCAAATTTTTACAGAAATTTGTTGTTCAAATTTTTACATAAACGTTTTATGCAAATTTTTACGCAAATGTTTTATAACTTTTTAGGTTTAATTTTTAATGCTTGAATTTTAGATAATAGACACTTATTGGAATTTTAATTACAGAAAGACATTCCAGTAGGATTGAAAGGTGAAAATCCTCATCGGGTTCATTTGAACGAAAGCCCTGTTGAAAAATATAAAGCGGGTTCACAACTAAATAATTGCCAACAAACAGCAAGAGATCATAATGCCGAATTAGGCTACTTAAACACTACAATTAGGTAAATCGGTTTTTAAGCAATAAAATTGGATTCTTGTTTTCCTGGATTGGCATTTTTTCAAAATCATTTTACACTTTGAATTTAGTTTTAAAATCTAGAACAGATTTTATTAACTAAGATTTTCCAAATTGACAGTTTTAATTCATATAATTGTTTTTAATTTTAAATCCGCATATTAATAGTAATGTTAATAGTAATGTTAAAAGTAATATTAATATTGTGTTAATAGTAATGTTAAAAGTAATATTAATATTGTGTTAATAGTAATGTTAAAAGTAATATTAATATTGTGTTAATAGTAATTTTAAAAGTAATATTAATATTGTATTAATAGTAATGTTAAAAGTAATATTAATATTATATTAATATTAATGGTGTTATCCGATTTACAGTTCTGAAAATTACAAGGAATTTGAACGGTGGAAAATACATGATGACGCACAAGATAATTTCTGTATAAAAGAAGACAAACCTGGAGAATATGTAGATTTGTTACTTAATCCGGAAAGATACACAGGATACAAAGGACTTAGTGCTCAGAAGATATGGCGAAGTATTTATATGGAAAATTGCTTCAGGTAATTCATATTCTAAAAACAAATTGAAATAAAATAAGAAAAATGTAACTTTTTTTTAATTTAAAATTTTAAAACCTTTTTTAAAACTTCAAAAATTACTTTGAAATTTTAATTTAATGTAATAATTAGAAGAATTAATTGAAATTTAAAAAAATGGAATAATAAAAAAATATATAAATTAAAAAAAATTAAAATTAAAAAAAATTAAAAATTAAAAATAAAATAAAAAATTAAAATTAAATCAAGCAACTTATTTAGCTTCTAATTATTAAATATTTAAATTACAGGCCAGAGAATTCGCCTCAGATTTTCATTCAAGCTTCGAAAATTAACGGTAAGTTTTTAAAATAAGAAAATAATGGTAAAAAATGTTTCGTAACTTGTAATTTAAGAATTTAATTTACGTTTGTAAATGTATTTTTTTTCTTTTTAGGAATGTGTTTAGAAAAGAGAGCATTCTACAGAGTGATTTCTGGTCTGCACGCTAGCATAAATATTCATTTATGCGCAAAATCACTGCTGCCAGCACAGGACGGTTTGACAGTGGTCTCATCCGGTGGTAGATGGGGACGAAATTTGAAGGAATTACAAACTAGATTTTCGCCCGAATCGACTGGAGGAGAAGGGCCAAATTGGCTTAAGAATTTGTATTTTCTATATTTGCTTGAATTGCGTGCTTTAGCCAAAGCTGCGCCTTATTTGCATAGAGAAGAATATTACACCGGTAATGATGAAGAGGACGATGACACTAGGCTCGCTGTTAAAAATATCCTAAACGTTATTGAGTGAGTTTTTATACGTTTATAAAATTTTAAAAAAAAATTACAGGTGTTTATAATTAAAAGTTTGCTTCATTGCAATTTACTTGCAATTTTCTAATTAGATTATATTTAATTATTATTATTAGTAAATTATTATTAGTATTATTAGTAAAATATTATCCTTATGAAATAATTTTATAAAATGGGAAATTTTTAAATATAAAAATAATAATAATTAATATTTTCTTGCAGGGCTTTTCCGGGACATTTTAATGAAAGTGTCATGTTTAATGGAGGTGTTCAAGCCCAGTTATTAAAAGAAGAATTTAGACAGCATTTTATAAATATTTCCCGCATAATGGACTGCGTAGGTTGCGAGAAATGTAAATTATGGGGCAAATTGCAAGTGCAGGGAATCGGAACGGCGCTCAAAATTCTTTTTTCCGGGAAGTTCGATAAATGGGAACATGCAGTGAACCTTATCAACAAAAAGCAGTTCTTCCTGGAAAGGAGTGAAATTGTAGCTCTTTTTAACGGTTTTGGAAGGTGAGCAAAATACCTTACATTAATTATAAATTAAATTTATCCTTTAATTAAAAATCCATTATTAATATTAATTATATTTTTTGCTTTATTTTTTGCTTTAATTTTTGCTTTATTTTTGCTTTATATTTTACTTTATTTTTTCCTTTATTTTTTGCTCTATTTTTTGTCTTTATTTTGTTTCTTTATTTTTTCTATTTTATTATAGACATTACCATAATAAAATACTAATTTTTGCTTTCATTATATTGGTTAATACAAATAAATTGATATAAGCAGTAACAGTTAATAACGAAAATTTATTTCCTCAGATTATCGGAAAGTATCTACGAATTAGACCAGTTCCGACAAATTATGAGGAATTAAAGTACTGAACTAGGATCCAAGTAGATACTATATTCTTTTCCAGTACCAGTACATCACATTAGCTTTAGAATTTTCTATTCTGATATTATCTTTTTTTACGGAGGTATTTTTATTTTTTAAATACGAACTCGTAGCAAAATCTCTGCCAAGAAATTAGTAAATTTTACTATAATGAAGTAATTTCTGTTTAAAAAAAAAATTATTTCTAAAATGAAATAATTTCTGTTAAAAAGAAATTTTATTTTTGAAATGAAGTAATTTCTGTTTAGAGCAAATTTGATTTCTGAAATGAAAGAAGAAAACTTTGGTGAAATCTCCATTCATCATTTAATTATTAATTAAATCTCATCTTCATCTTTTAATTATTCTTCTTGTCAATTCTCGTTTCGTGGTAGAAGTTTTTATACGAATTATCCTCGCCGGCACCCAACTTTGTCTGTGATAAAAGATATCCTTGTTATAATAAGCTAAGCATTGCACTTTTTGATCTTCTAGTTGAGTAAAATTGTCAGTGCGTAGAAGATTGTCTAATTCCAATTTACTTTTTTTTATACTTGACAGATTTAAAAGAGAATGACCTGGTGTGTGTAAATGATTGTATACTGTATATTACATCTATATATATATTTTTATTCGATCTTTGTACTTCCTCTATGAAATGTTTTTAAATTGCACACAAAGTTTTAAAGAGACTAATTTAATTCTTCAATTATCTTCTGTAGATTATATTACATAGTAAGAAAGTTTCTAAAATTTGTTATTGTCGAAACTTATTGTAGAGGAAAAGAGCTGAAATTCTAAATTTGGTTTTTTAAGGTAATCTTAGTGCAATCATTTGAATAGAAGAGAAAGAAATATTTTTACCCTTTGTCCATCGTGTATAGTGACTTTATATAGATATTATTATATTAATGATTTTATTTAAAAGAAAATAGATGTAAGAAATGCTTAATTTATTATATTATATATGCAATTTTATCTAAGTTGACAGATTTTCTAAAATTATTTAGGTAAACAAAAATGTCAATAACAGATTCTAACGTATTAATGTAAAAATATTATTATCTTAAACGATTACTTCCAATCTCGATTTTTAGATATTTTCATCATTTTTTTTGATGAAATGTCTAGATTTAATGCTAAAAATAGGAATGAGATATTTTGTTTATTTCAAATTTTGACTGTATGTAATTTATAATTGTTTAGGTTTTTATATAGTGTAAAGAAATCCAATTTTTGTATTATGCGTGAAATGTATTTAATTTATTTTCTTACACTTTGATAATTGGATAAAATAATAATTTAAATTGTGTATCTTGTTCAGAAAAATACATGAAAATTCTATATAAAATTTGGAATTTTTAATAAATTATTATTATAATTTTCCTACATGAAATTACAAAAGTAAAGCCTTAAACAATAGATTTTTAGTTTATAAATAAAATAAAATAAAATAAAGTAAAATAAATAAAATTATAGAAGAATATTTTTATAAATAAAATTTTAAATTTGGCGCTATTTAAAACCACAGTGTGCAGCCAATCAAAATTTAGCTTTTGGACAAGATTAAAAGAATGTGTAGAAACAAGAGATCATTTAATAAAAACAGATTTTATTTTCATTGAGAAATTACAAGATTTAAATTAACAATAATAATAATAATATTTCTACAATAAATAATATAAAATAAACTTTATAAATCATTATACAAGTTTAAATTTACGAAACTGGACAAGTTCTCTCTGATTGGTGGAAATTGACGCGCCGATAATCCTAACCTCAATATTTGACAGCTCGGATTGCAAAATAGAAGCGAAATTATTGTGAAATTTATATTTCAACAGCTGTTAAAAATTCTAACCCAAATAATTAAAAATATAAAACTTAAAACTGAGATTCAGTAGAAAACATGCACAAAATATTCGCAGAATTTTAAGTAATCGGCTTCCGTTTAAAGTTGAAGTGAATTTACAAGTGAAAACACGTGTCCTTTGTTTTTGAAAAGCAATTCTGCAAATCACCAAAATAAAGGAAAAAACAACTGAATTTTATTTTTAAATAAGATATTTTGGCAAATGATTATTGGAAAGTTAAGATTGCTTTGTTATAAAATGAAATTAAGCGCATTGAATCATGCATTGGATTCTTCAGGTATGTTATTTCTTTTGTTTTCAACTCTTCTTGTTCTTTGATTATATAAAAAAGATATTTGCATGTGTAATTTGCGTAAAGTGCTTTTAGTTTAGTTATAAAAGAATATACAACTGAAATGGCTATTAGCAATTAAATAAACGAAATGTAAAACAGAAATGCGTAGTAAGAAAAAAAGATGCAAAGAAGCTATTGCTATTATAAGTAAAACTTTTTTTTAGGGACAAATCGAGTACAGCAAGCAAAAATCCCATAGTCTAGAATTCTTTATATCATTTGAATTGGAAATTAACTATTTAAAATGTACAAAATTTCTCCAGAGGAATTTTTGGGCACCATAACAGTCGAAGTTCGACCACGTCTTCGATCCTGTATTGTCTTCATTTTCATAGGAAACAAAGATCCTTCATCAATTGGTGTAAAATTAACTGAAACCAGTATAATCCTAACCTTTGAGGAGATTTCAAAAACCCTCTTTTTACCGTCCGTAAAAGTATTGCCTTCATCCATATCTTCTTTACGAATCACTAATAAATGGATCTCACTACGTATTCAAACAAATCCAGAAACTATTTTCGGAACTTTTAAAACAGAAATCATGAACGACATTGCACGCACTCTTGCAATTGAAAATTCCAAAAATCTCGACTTACCCCCAGCTGGAAGCCAATGTACTTTGCGTTGCAAGTGCTGCGAAAATATTATAACAAACGAAATAAACTGTAAAAGAGTTTTACCATTACCAGACAAAGACTGCGATCCCGGTGAATGGTTTTGTTGTAAACACAGTAAAGTGGACTTTTCAAAACTTCTCAGACCTCAGGAAACGGACTATTTTTACGGACCTGCTTTTTGTGTTCTGCACAACAACATTTTCAAGAATTTAAAGCAAACCTACAATACAGTTTTATGTGAAAAATGTTTAACAATTTTGGGCGTAAAAGAAGACGACGACTCGATCAGAATTTGGAATTGTTGTGTGGAGCGAAAAATAGGAGAAAATGAATTTAAAACCGAAAGTCAGTCTCCTCTGGATCAATTCATATCGACCATTAAAGACTGCAGTGAAATTATGGGAGAAGAGATTCTCTTGGAGGCTTTAGAAGGAAATACAATACACTATATTTTAATGAAACCCATGGAATGGCAACTAGAATTACTTACAGATTCCAATTGCAAATGGGAAGGAGAAACAATCCGATTGCAAAAATCTCGTGTTATCAAGGTCTTCTATAAGTACGGGGAAAGCAAGAAATCCGTTCGAAACGAATATGTGCACTCAAAATATTATCTAATTGCTCTTCCGCTTATGATGGCTGGAATTGAACATCTCATTTCGTCAACTAAAAGATTTCCTCCCACTTATCGAACAGTTATGCAATATTGCATTGGATATATAAATTTAAAAAACGCCTTTACTCACGCACTGTAAATTCTCATGCATTTCTATAATTTGCTTTTTAACTTATTTTTTTATCAAAATAAACATTCTAACGCAGAAAAAGTTACTACTACATGAAATGAAAAATGTAACTTCTTTCATTTCTAGATTTGTGTAAAAGTATTGTACAAATGTATAAATAACAAGATTTTATAACAATGTGAATAAATTTATAAATTATAGTGAATAAATTTATATTTTTATAGATCTTGTCGTCTTTTTTAGAAAACTAGTGAAATTTAAAAAAAACTAGCGTTATTTAGAAAAACTAGTGAAATTTAAAAAAAACTAGTGTTATTTAAAAAAAAACAAATTTAAAAATAATTGGTATTATTTAGAAAAACTAGTGAAATTTAAAAGAACTAGTGTTATTTAGAAAAACTAGTGAAATTTAGACAAAGCACATGTTTATTTTAAAAAACAATTTATTCAGAAAGAGATAACAGCTGTTTTTACATCATTCACCATGCAATGGTTCTATGCAATTTACAATTCCTTAAAACTAAGTTTCTATATATAGGAAACTTAAGGTTTCCCTGGAAGGTATTTTCTAACAAAACAAGTAGTATCTACTTTTACAATTTCGAGACAAATCTCCATTTTAATGTACAGGCTTTCTAAATTATAACAAAATGTGCCGAGTACCATTTGTATAAAAACATATTAAATGATTTTGAGAGTCAAGCAGAATAAAAACCAAAGATAAATTTAATTTATCGAATGTTGGTTTTAAAAAACCCGAATTTTTTGGAATTTATCAATTTTTGTAAAAAAAAAAAAAAAAAATTACTTCGTGTTAATGAATAAAAGGTAATATTAAATATTTATAAAACATTGCAATAAATATTTAATATTCAAATAATTTTCGCAAAATAATAAATACATTGAATTTTTAACACTTAAGGTTAAACCTTTCGATGTTTCGCGTAAAATTTTTCGTGGCAATTTTTCTTATTTTATAAATAGATATTTGAGATTTCATTCTGCATTGCCAGTAATTTCGGACCCATACATTAGAAATTATGCATTAAATAAAAATATAAGATCTATATTAATTATTCTAAATTTATAACGTTGTTCAAGGGCTATTATCTTTTTTTAAGTATACATATTTGCAGCATTACAATTAATTTTTTCTTTCGGTAATATCTATCCTTAAAGGCCACTTTATACTCTTAAGCCTCCTTTTATTCAACTTGTTCATTCAATTGTACAGCTCATTAAAAACATTAAATTAATTAAAAAATAGGCAACTGAATTTCTTTCAATTGAAAGAAATTTAATTAAAATTAAATTAATTTTAATTAGACAATTACTAACTTTTAATTCTCTCAAAAATTTTATACGAAATAATGAAGAAGCACTTATTATTCGAAGCATTGTTTTCTTTTGACAGTCAGAAAAAAGCAAAAAGCAATTTAGATTTAATATTAAAAATATATATAAAAAAAAACTAGTCTACTGTAATACTTCATCTTATTTACAGAAAACCAAACTAGTCTTGCCCAAAGTAAAAACTATTAGCTACCATTACATTTAGCATTGAAATTAACTAAAATCTATATTTACAGTAAAATTAAGTTTGTGTATGATAGAATCTGTATTTTTAGTTGATAGACATTTTTATTTGCAGTCAATAGAAATTTGTATTCGTAGTCAATAGAAATTTGTATTCGTAGTCAATAGAAATTTATATTTGCAATCAATAGAAATTTGTATTCGTAGTCAATAGTTTGTATTTGTAGATAATAGAAATTTTTATTTTGTAGACATTGTTGATGTGGAATCTGCACTTGTAATAAACGAAATAGTTAATTACAATAATAATTATTGTAATAAATAATTATTGTAATTAATTATTGTAATCAATAATTATTGTAATTAATTATTGTAATCAATAATTATTGTAATTAATTATTGTAATTAATTATTGTAATCAATAATTATTGTAATTAATTATTGTAATCAATAATTATTGTAATTAATTATTATAATAAATAATAATTATTGTAATTATAATAATTATTTTTCCAGTAATAATATTATTGTATCCGTAATCAGTAAAATTACAGCAATAATAAAAACAAAAACAATTGTGAATTTCATGCTGAAATATCACAATGCACCAAAAAGTTTAATTCTTCTAAGTAATTGAAAACTATATTATTCCGAACGAAAAAACTTACCCTGTTCTTATTACCAGCATTCTTAATTTTTCTTTTTATTTAAAAAGTAATTTCAAGAAAAGTTATTTTTTCTATAATAAATAACTGGACTGTGGATAATTATCTAATTTGAATCTTTTAAAAGTGTAAACGTCTTTAAAATCATTACATTAATATAATGTAATTATTGCTGCATCTACGATCTAATTTTGTGTTTTTTTTTAACACTTAAACACTCCGATCTACAAACTGTACATAATCTTGTAATTTACATATGAAATTACGTATAAAAATGTAATAAACCACTTGCTTTTCAAAAATAAAACTCAAGTCTTTCGAAATCAAGTTCAATTCAACTTGACTGCATTCATAGAAATTTAATAAATATGTGGAAGGACGAAAGATAATGAACTTTTACCTGTTTAGCTTTTAATGAACAACTGTTTAATTTTTAATGAACAACTTTTTAACTTTTAATGAACTTTTGACTGTTTAGCTTTTAATGGACTTTTAACTGTTAGCTTTTAATGGACTTTTAATGAACTATTTAACTAAATAAAATAAAAAAAATAAAATAAAAGAAATTTCACTTTTCTACACATCAATTGTTTTTTCAAAAAAACAAGAATAAGACACACGTCAATTAAAAAAAGTTTTTTTTAAAAAAAACTATACAGTAAAACAAAAGTCAACATATTAAAAATTTTAAAACTCAATTTTAAGTTTTCCTTAAACCCAGTTTAATATTTGTCTATGAACGCATAAACAATTGCTTTATAACATGTAAACAGATATTTGTTTATTAATAAAAATACCTAAAAATTGTAAATAGTAAAATGTATAGAAACCGTGTCAATTAAAAATTCTTCCGCGTACGTTTCCTTTAAAGGTTTGTCATAACTGCGCAAATATTTTGTTTTAAAGTCGTTTTTCAAAGCACACAACTTTGAAACGACTTTAAGAAAAATATTCCGGAATAATAATAATGTCTTACAAGTAGATTAAAAAATTGTTAAACAAAATTTAAAAATATTCATCAGCTATGTACAGACTTGTAGAATGACACGACGTCGAAATGAAATAATCAGGCTTATTTTTATTACTGTGCGAAAGACGAATTGCAGTCGATTTCATCATTACCTGTTTAAGAATTAGTAATCGTTGAATCGTCTGCTTTGGCATTTAATCTTTCTGCAAGAGGTTTCACATAATTCCAGCACCCTTCTTTGGTTTCCTTGAATAACTGGAAGGAAATTAAAAATGTATGAAATAGGTTTCCTTGAATAACTGTGGAAGAAAATTAAAAATGTACAAAATAGGTACATATTTTAACACAAGTTTTTATTAATAATTTTTTTAATTTACATTATAGGGATCTAAATTTCTTTTGGGAATTTAAATTTATTATTATGGGAATTTGCATTGAATGTTAATCTCACCTTTGTTTGCCACGCGAGATTATTCTCTTTGCGGATTCGTGCCTCATCGCGTTGTTTTTGCTCTATAGAAGATTTAGCTGCACTTGCTTTATCCATATCATTCATTCTTAAACCCATCGTCACTTCTCTCCAAACTTTTCGAGATTCATAATCTTCTTGTTCGCACATAGGTTTCACTTGTTTCTTTTCTGCCTTTAATTCTCTGACATCAGCAAAAATTTCTGTCCTCTGTGTTAAATCATTTCGATTAAATGCAAATTACTAAATTAACGTATTCAACTCACTAACGAAATTTAGTTTTAATATTAGTTTTGATTAGAATATGAATAGAATTGGATAGAATATGAATAGAATTGAATAGAATATGAATAAAATTGAATAGAATATGAAAGAATTGAATAGGATATAAACAGAATTAAATAAAATGAATAAATTAATGAATAAAATGAATTGAATAAATAGAATTGAATTAAAATGGAAAAGAATTTGAATAGGATTGGATAGAAAAATTTACCCCATCTGCCCATTTTGCTTCCATTGATCCATTCCACTCTCCATTAATTACAAGAAAAGGTTTCTTATCCGCTGGATGATTCACCTGGCACGTGATTCGGTTTCGTTTCCCACCATAAAACGGTTTTGTAAGGAAATCTATCGAAGCGCTGTATCCAGTTTGAGCGCACGTAATAGTAGTATTTCCACCTAATTCGATCCATGGCACTGTCAAGATGGATCTGCCGTAACCATTAGGAAATGTGACAACATACTCCTCGTCGTGATTTAATACATTTACCCAACCCTTTCCAACATTATGTACACCTATACTCAGTCCTAAAAATTTACTCTTTGTCCATATATGAGCTCCAAAACTAATGTTCTTCTCAACGTTTTCAACATAAAATCCACTAACTGAAACACAATTTCAAATTATTATCGAGTAGCAAAAAACTTTAAACAAAAAAATCTATTTCCATTATTATTAGCTATTCAATTGAATAATTAACACAATATTAATTGATACGTTACAATATTAATTGATACACTACAATTTGTTGTAACAAATTTAAATTCAAATTCAATAAAAAAATATAAAAAATAATCATTTACGTAATTGAATAATTAATAATGTTTGTAACTGAATAATTAATAATGTTTGCAACTGAATAATTAATAATTTACGCAATTGAATAATAATGTTTGAAATTGAATAGTTAATAATTGATTCACCTAATTGATTAATTCTGATTAATCGAATTTCCTTTACCTGGAGGATGATGGGAAACTTGTTCAGAAACAAAAGAAAGTTGATTTTCGGTACACCAAGGTACGGGACCGTCTTTCACGAGCTTTGCTCCTGTTTTTGACATATTTAGATCTTTCTCGGCAGCGAGATCCCAGTGGCATCGGAATATTTCTCCTAAAATTGGATTGTAGGGTTTTTTTGCAACACCGGATTTTCGACCGGCGTGAAAACTGCACAGGTACCATCGGACCACTTGAACCATTCTATCTCTAGGAGTCGGCATATCTGCTATGCTGAAATTTTTACTATTTTATTAAATTGCTCCATAAACAGGCCAATGTACAGAAAATACAAAATTCTTTATAATGATGCACAATAAAGGAAATTAGAGAAACAAACAATTCACAAATTTTATTATTAATTTACAATTTAGTGACATTTAATTCTTGTTTTCAACTATTTAAAATTTTTTTTATGTAATAACAAGTGATAATATTATCACTATCGAAATTCTTGTTTATGCTCTTATTTTTTACTATCAATAAATTACTATCCATTACTATTTTCAATTTATTCTATATTTTGAACCAAATTCGAGTTTCATTTTAAAAGACAAGTTATATTTTAAAAGACAAATTATATTTTAAAACATAAATTATATTTTAAAACACAAATTATACTTTGAAACACAAATTATATTTTAAAACACAAATTATATTTTAAAGCACAAATCATATTTTAAAACAGAAATCTTATTTCACAATCGAAATCTCATTTTAAAAGGAACTGATTTTTTCTTAAAAAATAACCCCTCATTTAATTTAATTTCAATATTTACGATTCAAAATTTACTAATATTTATTTACGAATTAAAATATTTACGAATATTATCTGATTCTTAAAGTGAACTAAATAAATTTTCAAGGATTTTAAAAACTGAATGCCAGACTTGAATAAAATTTGTCCAAAAATAGATTTAGATATTGATTGTCGAACTGAAAGAGTGAGCTTTAGAGATTAAAAAAGCTTGGGTTAAAAATACCTTTAAAAAAAAGTTGATCAAAGTTTTAATTGACTTAAATTCGTCAGCGATTCTCCATTTTTTAGTCTTTGAAAAATGAGATAAATACCTGACAAATTGATCGGGGTGAGTGAAATAATCCGCATACATCTCCAAAAGCGATCTGCGTTCGAGAATAAACGTCGGAAGGGCAACTTTTGTTAAATCCATTCCAATTTTCACTTGCGATAATAAATGTGTAACAACTGAACCATGACTTTCCATCGAGTCCACTGGAATCAAATTTGACATATTATTATCATTTTTCTTAATATTATTATTATTATTATTATTATTATTATTATTATTATTAATATATTTAGTATTACTATTAATATTTTTGTTAAAATTACTATTTCTCGATATCATAGTTCGATGTTATTATTAATATCGTTATTGTTATTATATTGTTAATTTTTTGAAAAGCCTAGGAGGAAACAATTTTGTTTACACACGACGTCATACGCACGTCTATGTTATAATTACTATTATTATTGTTTCATTTATTCACATTAGTATGAACCAAAAATTTCCTTAAAATTGTAAATGTATTTGAAATACTAACTTTCCTCTTCGCTCTCTTCCTCGTACAGTGCTGAAACAAAAAACGAAACAAATTTAGAAAACTTTTAAAAAGAACAAAACAGATTTAGAAAAACTATGAAAACTGAAAATAATAAATAATCAAAATAATCTTGATACCATAGAATATATTACACGAAAGACGCCATTTTTTGTGGTAATATTTCTTTTTTGTAAAAAAGAAAACAAATTGAAACAAGATAATATCGGAATTACTTGGTGCCTAATATTTGAATAACATTGGCATTGCGTAACAAATTTTTGAATCACGTTTTGTGAATCACGAAAAAGAGCTTTTTGAGTACAGAAGCTAAAATGTTTACAAAACAATAAATAATAAAAGAAGATAATAATACAAAATAATAGTACAAAATAATAATACAAAATAATAATACAAAATAATAACACAAAATAATAATACAATAATAGTAATAGGTACAATATTTGCGGTAAATAATAATACAAAACAATATTCAACATTGATTTGTCCATAATACAATTTTTTTAATAATACAAAACAATAATCGCAATAAATAATACAAAACAATAATAAATATAACAATAACAATAACATAATAAAATTTTTTTTAATAATACAAAATATTTTTGGCAGTAATTCAAAAACGACAAAATCGTTAGGAGAAAAGAAGGAGTTTTTCGCGAATAAAAGAGCAAAAATTATATTTCCCTCTTTGCTGAAACTTACTGTTTAAATCGGTGTTGAACATTTTGGTTTTGTTGAATGTAACAAATAGTATCCATTCCTGAAGGACAAGGGTCACAGAAAGAATTAGGATAAAAAAGCAGTGAAATTGGCGTTAAACTGTAAAATGCGCGGACTGCAAAATTTCGTAAGTATATTTAGAGAGAAAAACGCCCTAGAGAATAAGAGATTCAGGCCCTGTTCTGGCTTCATTGTTGCACCGACTGATTTCACAAGTTGCAAAAATAAATCGGAAACTTCTAATTTAAAGGTATCTCGTTCGCCTCTACTTGTTAAAACTATATCTGTATTCTGTCGAGTTGCATCAATAGTACTTTCAATGTATATACGTATACATGAGTATATATCACATGCAGATCAATAACCAGAACTAAAGCAAGGAAAACCGAAAGCTTTTTGGCTACAAACGAATGTTTCTCAGACACTCCAATCAAGACGTCAATGCTCTTTTACAAATACAATATTCATCTAATCAATTATTTATCAATTTTTGAAAAAGAAAATTTAGAATACGTGACTTTTGTTTTACAAAATAGATAAATTTTAAACGTCACACGTTCAGGAAACAAAACTTTTCTGCAAAAAAGTTTTCTCTAAAATCCTAAACAGAAAAAATGCTAAACTGAAAATCTAAAGAGAATTTTTCAATCGAGTTCAAACGGATCTGCAGATTTCATAAAATTGATGAAATTTAATTAATAAATTAAATAAAATTTAATAATAATTGTTTGTATTTATCTTTTTTAAATTTTCGTAATTTATAGATACGTTTAGTTGATTAAAATTAAATTATTATAATGAAAAAAAACAGAAATAATACAAGAAATAAACAAGAAAGAAATAATACAAAAAGAAATCTACCAAAATTAATAGTTATAATTATGTGATAAAAAAATAAGTAACAAAATTACAATTAACGATGATAAATAACTAAGGGAGAAAATAATTATTGTTGGGGCAAATATTTTTTTTAGATTCAGTTATATAAAAGAAGAAAAACTAGTGTAATTAAGATAGGTGATAAGCTAATATATTTGTTCGTATATTTTTATTGAATAAACATTAAAATTTAAGTAAACAAACTTACCATCATAGTCCACGGATCCATCGCCTTTTATTGGCGGTGGTGGTGGTGGTTTTCGATTATCAACGTGGGTAATTTCCGGTGATGGAGGCGACTTATCAACTTCGCGTCGCTTGCTAAAATCCAAAATTCTTTTTAAATAATTTTTAAAATAAATCGATGGCTAAAATAACATTTCTACATTACGTATATTATGTATATATTATATAATATATTATATATTCATTATATTTAAATATTTACACATTCTTCGAAATCTTAAAGATTTCTTAATTAAATAAAATAAAATAAATAAATTAATTAATTAAATTATTTATCAAAAATATTACGCCAAATAAAAAGAAAAAATATATTCGTACGCTGGATGATAATTTTGAGCGGCTTGATTTGAAGGCGGTGATATATCATCTGCAGCATCATAGTAATCTTCATCTTCATCCGAAGACGAATAGGAAAATTCTGGCACCGGAAGATCTCTTCCGACAACTGAAAAAAATAAAACCCGTGATTTAAAATTATGTTTTACAAAAATCGTCTTAGTTTATGAAAAACTCTTTTTATTTAAAATTTCGTTTGGTTCTTTACTTCTTTTCGATTTTTTCGCTTTTTTAATTATCTCTTTTGCTTCTTTATATATCTCTTCTTTACTTATCTCTTCTTTATTTATCTCTTTTGCTTCTTTACAATTCTTTAAAAGTTTTGAGAATATTACAATCAAGACGCACCTTTTGTTAAATTGGGAACTCGTGGCTCGACACATTCCGAACCCAATTCAATTCCAGTCTGTACTGTTGATTCCGGTTCTCCTAAACAGAATATAATTTTTAATTAATCTAGACTAATTTTTTTAATTAACTGGGTTTTTAAGATGCAAGTTTTTTAAGATGCAAGTTTTTTAAGATGCAAGTTTTTTAAGATGCAAGCTTTTTAAGATACAAGCTTTTTAAGATGCAAGCTTTTTAAGATATTTTTAAGCTTTTTTAAAAATGTTTAAAACTTGATTTCGACATAAACATGTTTATTACAAACAAATTTTATTACTGTCGTGGTTTTTGACAATTATTAAAATCAATAATTTGAAATTTGATTAATTGTCTTTTTGAATCGACTTACCGATTTTCAGTGTGGAAACAATGGGTTTTGTGGGACCTGTATAAATTCCGTTTACAGGAATAGCCGTATTCTGAAACAGAACATTTGTAAGAAAACTGCCATCAAGAGAAAGAGAACGGCAGTCTAATTTATGAATCAAGAACACTTAATTTAAAAACAGATCATATACTTTCTGAGCTAATAAATTTTAATCAAAGACAAATGGATATTAAAGTGGCCTAAAAAATTAACATTTATTTTTATAGATAAAAATACTTTGATAACTTATTCTTATTTCTCTTAAAATATCGGAAGAAATAAATAAAAATACTCTCAAAATATTTCGGAAAAAATAAATAAAAACACTCTCAAAATATCGGAAAAAATAAATGAAAATACTCTCAAAATATCGGAAAAAAAATGAAAATACTTTCAAAATATCTTACTAATATTTTACACAGACTAATTGTAAATTGTATTTGCATTTCGAATTGTTTTGTGGATATTTTAAACAAAAAATTATTTCAATTTTTTAAAAACGTTTTGTTTTTAAGAAACATTTTGTTTTTAAGAAACGTTTTGTTTTTAAGAAACGTTTTGTTTTAAAAACACAAAAAGAGAAAAAGAAAGAAGAAAAAATAAGCAAAAGAATAAAAATACACAATTATTTAAAAAAAGAAATTAAAAGTGTCATTAATATGCTAAACGGAAAAATAAAAAATAACAAATAAAAGAACTTAAATTACACAATAAATTGTAAACAGTAATAATTGATATAAAACAATCCAGATAGATATTTGAAAAAAATATTATCATTTTTCGTTATTATTGAAAATTACCGTAAATTACTGTAAATTATTGTAATAACATTTTCAATGAATATGCGTTGTAAAGAATAATAAAATAATAATAACAATATTGTTAAGAAATGTTTTACTTCGTGAAGGACAAGTATTTTTAGCTGATAAAGAATTAAAGATAATTTTACATAAAAGAGCTGCCAATTGCTGTATATAAATTTTTTAAAAAATAATATTTTTTACATATAACGAGAATTTTAAATAAATTTAATTAATTTACCTTTGCAATTTGTAGTTGAACGATTGTATGTTTAACTGAATTAAGCATTGCATTTGCTTGCTTCAAGATTTCTGCATACCTCTGCTCATTAGTCTCATCTCCTTCTGACACTGCTTGTTGCTTTTGCTCGATCAATTTAATCTGATCGATTAACAATTGAAGATACGCATCGGCCTCTGCTACTTTCCGATCAAAATCTTGTTTCGGAAGTAATTTATTTGGATCCCAACGCTAAAGAACAATGAAATATTAAAGAGACTCTGAAATATCTTCGCATTTTTTAAAATTTATCACTCTTTTTATTAACGTTTTATTAACTCTTTTTAATTTATATTACGCTTTTTAATAACTTTTAAATAACTTTTTTATTAACTCTTTTACTAAATAAACAATGCTTCCCTATGAGGAAGCAAAATTAATAAATTTTGTAACATTTTAGAATGACAAAGAAGCTTATCATTTAGACTTTTTCAATTATTGCAATCAAAATCAACAGTTAGAGTCAAATCAAAAATTAAAAAAAAAGTAAAAATGTGCAGTTTTCACTTTTATGATTAAAATATATTTTATCATTCTTAAATTTTATTCTGTTTAGATTTCATTTTGCTTCCTCAAGAGGAAGCTTTGCTTTTTATTATATTTTACTCTATTTCACTCTATTTCACTCTACTTTACTCTATTGTATTTTATTCAAATTTTATTCTATTTTGCTCTACTTTATTCTACTTCATTCTACTTTATTCTACTTTATTCTACAAAAAAATCTTAAAGGGTGTCTTACTGCGTGTGAGTGTCTTAAAATTGTGTCCTCCAGGGCACGAACCCAGCGTTCACGTTCTTCGCCGTTTCTTGTTTGAAAGTGAAAAGTTTTAGGATCGTCTTTCAAAGAGGAAGTCGTGATAGTAAAAGTACTATCGTCTTCGTCATGAATTCCTATCACAGCTCCTCTCAAACGAACGCATCCTCTACGTGCTCCTCTCATCATTTTTTCCTTACTCTGCAAAAAAATGCACACTTTATTTCAAAATGAAAGCAACTTATCAATATTCTAAGACACACACATTAATTTATCTTAAAAAATATTCATTTATTTTTATAAAATAATATTTTTTAAATATTCATTTATTTTTATAAATGAATTTTTTAATATTCATTTATTTTTATAAATGAATATTTTTTAAGATAAATTGAAAAAACTTTCAATTTACGAACATTGGGCGACGCCGAACATTGATTCTGAAACATTAATTTTGTATTTTTTTAAACGTTTTCTTTAACCGTTTTTTAAAACAATTATATGACAACTTTTATTTGAATGTATCAACAACAAAGTATTTTAAATACATTTTATAAACGTGAAAATTAATTTTTTATCGGAACTCTCAACTTGAGTTGATTGCAAATTTTAATGAGACTCGTTATAATTGTTATTTTACATATTAATTAGACTAGCTGTAGTAAAAACAGTTGTTATGTTAATTAAATATTAGAATCTGGTGTTGAGTACATCGAATAATCTCGAGTGACAAAACACTGTGTTTACGTATATTTATTTATGATAAATAATTTTTTTTTCCCTTAACTGAGATTTTACAATTTCTTGACATTAATATTTACTTTAAATAAAAACTGTGAATAATAAAGATTTCGGCATACGGTGTCGCCTATGTAAAAAGTTAAGGTCAAAAGTTGAAGTCTGCATTTATTAAAACTCCATCTGTAAATCTAATGAAAATTTGTATACTATCGTAAAAAACGCAGGTGTAAACAATTATTAAACAATTATTAAATAATTCTTTACAGTACAATCGTCAAATGAAAATCCTTAGAAATCAATTTTCTTACAAATTAAAGTCCCAAAGGTATTAGAAATTACAATTATTCAAATCCAAATTGTTTAAAAAGTAAAACTCTTGAGAAGTGAATTATTCAATAAGTACAATTTCTAAAGAAGGATTTTTTTAAAATAAATTCAATATCTTAAAATCCCTAGAGATAACAACAAAAAACAAAAAAAACTTAAAACTTAACAAATTAATTTGTTACTTAAGAAATTAATTTGTTAATAATTTCTTGGCAAATCAATTTGATAATAATTTCTAAGCAAATCAATTTGTTAATAATTTCTAAGCAAAGTCAATTTGTTAATAATTGGTCTTTGATTTTCACAAACAAAGATGTACAATTTTCGGTAATAGGAAAACTTTTTCTGTCACAGCATTTTTGGAAAAATTCCCCAATTCGATGGAAAAAACAAAATTTAATGATAATTCCATATTTTTTAGAATCATAGAAATTATTATTGAAAAGTAAAAATTAAGATCATTTTAAGTTTAAATTCAAGCTTTAATTTTGAATTTAAGTTTGAGTTTAAATTTGAGTTTTAATTTTTGGCTTAAATTTAAATTTTGAGTTTATATTTAATTTTTAATTTTTTGCTTAAATTTCAGTTTTAATTTTGAGTTTATATTATGTTTAAATTATGAGTTTAAATTTAAATCTTGTGTTTAAATTTAAGTTTAAATCTTGTGTTTAAATTTAAGTTTAAATTTAAGTTTAAATTTTGAGTATAAATGTAAGTTCTAATTGTAAGTTTCTTCAAGTTTTTCATACAGAATTGATAATGGAATTGTTAAATGATACAAAGTTGTTTTTTTCATGGAGTAGGGAATTTAGTTTCAATGAATGAAAAAATGAGATAGTGCGAGCTCTACTATTTTCAATATAAATTAACTCTAACGTCAAATCTATTAGAATGTTTTTCTAATCAGAAATTCAGAGTCGAAGGTGAAAGGGTAAAAAAATTAGTATTCATTTATCGAACTATGGGAACAAATAAATGTAACCAAAATCGGTTGCATATGCATTAAGCATGATCGGCAATTCATATATAAGTTGATTCCTGAATTAAGCCTGTTTTCACAAAGCTTAGTGATCAGTAATAATAGTGTACGCGGTCTAACCGCGTGCCTAGCGTTTCTCCTCAAATTTTCCAGTTTTTCCAAATTTTCAACTTTTAAATTAATGAATATATTTTAAAAAAATTATTCAAAATATTGTTTAAATTTAATTATTCTAATATCTTAAGTGCAATCGATTAGTACAAAATGAGTTTAATGGATACTTATAATTATTATTATTATGAAAACGCAGGTAAGCAATCTAATCTAAATTTATTCTTATACTTTAACTTGACGTATTTTTTGCAAAATTAAAAAACAAAATAAACTAAATCTTGTTTTTCATTCTTTTGGTCCAAATAAATTTGCATTATATAAAAAATTATTTAAATTAAGTATTTTAATTATTTTAATTAAGTATTTAAATTAAGTGATTTTAATTAAGAAATGTAAAAAAGAATGCTTTTTAAGTTGGAGTATTTTTGTAATTAAAAAAAGTATTTATCAAATTTTTTTAAACTTTATAAGTATACGTTTTTTTTAAGTAGGAGAAAGTATCCTTTCAAGTATTTTCAAATGTCCTTTTTTGAGTTTTAAGTATTTTTTTAAATTAAAACGTACGTTTTGAATTAAAGTTCTTGTTTAATAGAACAAATTATACTTTCAAGCCAAAGTATTGTTTTAAAAAGAAAAAATGTATTCTCTAAGTCAAAGTATTCATTTTGAAAGAAAAAATATACTCTTCAAGTCAAAGAATTTTTTTTAAAAGAAGAAATGTATTCTATAAGTCAAAGTATTATTTTTAAATAAAAAAAAAAGATAATAAAATGAATAAAGAAAGTAATGAATAATAAATAGGATTACGAATAAAATAATGAATAAAATAATAAATAAAATAATGAATAGTAAATAAGGTTACGAATAAAGTAATGAATAAGATAATTAATAAAATAATAGATAAAATAATAAATAAAACAATAAAAAAAAATAAATAAAATAATAAATAAAATATTAAATAAAATAATAAATAAAATGTTAAATAAAACAATAAATAAAATATTAAATAAAATAATAAATAAAATAATAAATAAAATAATAAAAGAAATAATAAATAAAATAACAAATAAGATAACAAATATGTAAAATAATAATAAAGATAACAGATAAAATAATAACAAAGATAACAAATAAAATAATAAAATGATGATAAAGTAATAAATAAAATAAATTGTTTGAAACATAATTTGAATAAGAAGCATCTTTTTGAATAAAAGAAAGACATTTTTACATACATTTTTGCACAAAAATGAAAAAATACTTTTTGAATACTTTTTTCAGATACTCGGGTAAAGGGTTTGCCTTTAATGGAGAGTCCGTGGCCTATGGTATTGATATTAGTTAGTTATTTGTATTTTATATTCCAATGTGGTCCACGTTTCATGAAGAATAGACCTGCCTATAAGTTATCGACGTTCATTAAGTTTTACAATATTTTTCAAATTGTCAGCAATGCCTATCTAGTCAAAGAAATTCTTGCAGTTTATCCAGATGCGGTTGCATTGCGATGTTTGCCAATCGATTATTCGAATGAACCCGGTGCCATTCGTGTAAGTTTTTTTTATTCAATGAAAAATTTTGTCATTTCAAGACTTGTTGATTTCGTTCATTATTATCATACTTCAATTCATGACAAAAATTGTCATTAACAATTATTGTTTCATAATAATAATTGTTTTATAATAAATTTTCTATAATAATTCTTTTAGAATTATTTTATAATAATTGTTTCATGATAATTATTTTATAATAATTCTTTCATGATGAATCTTTTATAATAATTCTTTTAGAATAATTATTTCACAATGATTATATTCGACAATGATTATATTCCACAATGATTCTTTTATTATATGAACATTTCATCTGTTTTTTCAACTTTTAGATTGTCAAGACGATACATTTAGTATTTTTGCTCAAAATAGTTGACCTTATTGAAACAGGAATGTTTGTGCTTAGGAAAAAATATAATCAAATTACATTATTGCATCTTTATCATCATGTTACAACGGCCCTTGTAGCTTGGCTTTCCACGAGATATATTGCTGGTGGAATGGCGGTATTTTACCCTGCAATGAATTGTTCAGTTCATGTAATAATGTATGCATACTATTTGCTGAGTACCACGGATAGTATCAAACAATATGTTCTTCCCTTAAAACGATACGTCACAATTATTCAGATGGTAAACAAAATACTTGCATTCCTAAAATCGTTTTTTTTTCAAATGTAGATTTTTCTTTCTTAGTTTGGACTCCAAAATATATGTAATTTAGAGACTAAAAAATATATCAAATAGAATCTGAAAATTATACAATTTAGATTCTAAAAATGATATGTACAATTTAGAATCTAAAAAATATATCAAGCAGAATCTAAAAAATATATCAAGTAGAATCTAAAAAATATATCAAGTAGAATCTAAAAAATATATCAAGTAGAATCTAAAAAAAATATATCAAGTAGAATCTAAAAAATATATCAAGTAGAATCTAAAAAATATATCATGTAGAATCTAAAAATTTTAGGATCTTTTTTGCTGAACTTCAGTTTATCCACTTGACTCAATTTCTTTTGTTTCAGGTCCAATTCGTAATTTTAATTTTCCACGCTTTGATAGCTGTAATGCCTTCTTGTGCTGCTCCTAAAATACCATCATATTTGATGATTCTAGACGTATTATTGAATTTCAATTTGTTTTACAACTTTTACAAAAAGGCTTACTTAACACCTAAAAAAAGGAAAGAATAAAAATTATAAATATACATTTAAACTAGATTTTTTAACCCTATATCACTTGACTTTCATAATCTTTTACATACCAAAATTTATTACATCAGAATAATGTAAATGACCGTACACCGAACATTTAATTTTTTTAATTCATTACACTAAACATTCATTTCATTCAATTAGATTCCATTAAATTTAAACTTATCACAAAATACAATAATTTAAATCTTTAATTCAATGCAGGCAAAATTTCCATAAAATTTACAAAAAACTTGGAAATTTGATCATTAATATAAATTAAAGTTAATACAAATTAAAATTAATATAAATTAACAGATTTGCTACGAATTAAAAAAGAAAAAAGCAAAGTCCATTTTATAAAGGATTTCAGTCTCAGCAAGTTTTTTTTTATAATTTAATGCCCAAAGATTAAAAACTTGTTTACTTTATCATGATTGAAAGAAAATTAAATTTACAAATATCTCAACACTTTTATAAAAAATCACTTTTTCACAAGGCTCTTATTCTTCAAACAGGTTTTCATTAAATTAAGAGCAGAATCTTAAAAGTAAAATTTGCAATTTTGCTGACAAATGTCGTAAATAAAAACAGGTGCAAAAGGTCAAATCAGCTGATGATTAAAAGGATTAGTTTCTCATGGAAAAAAGCAATTACAATAAAGATTAATTTCTAGAAAAGAAGGTACTTTGTTCCTGAAACAAGAAATTAGTTTTGGAATTAAATATAAATTATAAAAAACAAAAAAGCAACAATGAAATGCGTTATCGACATTGTTAACAGTGATGGATGACTGATTGTTTTTCTTGTCAAAATACTCACTGTATAATAGGATAAAAGTCCGGCATTATCGTCCAAAACAAACCACCGATATTGCCAACCATTAACGACATTAGTCCATTTACTCAGCGAACCTTCCATTGTTGACATTTTTCTAGTGAACATTATTGTTTCGTAAAAATTCAACTTTCGACATGCACATAACCTCTATAAAGCTTTTCATGTGTATATATAATACAATACATATGTATACATATATGATATACATACATACAATTCGGCGTTGCCAACTTCTTTTTTTTACCACCCATTTTTTTAAAAATAATATTTGAAATTAATGGATTTCACAAAGACCTTTTCTGTAATACTTAATCTGCAAGGTATTTTCTATTTTTAAAACTAATTTTTATTGCTAAGATTTTTTTGCAATTTCGCCCTCAAGTTTTGTGTTCATTTTTATTCGTTTCTGTATTGAATATTTATTGTTTAAAAAGCTTATAATGAACAATAATTTCCCAAAAGAATGAAATACTTGAAAATTTGCTTAAATAATGTATTCTATTAATTGGAATTTTAATTAAATTGCTCATTGACATTTCTTAATTTGAATTTCGAGCTTGGACAAATTTATTAAATTGACCAATTAAAAAATAGTATTTTTTAAAGATGGCGCTTTAACAATTTTTTTTTCATTTATTTAATAATAAATGATTAATTTCTGAATAAAAACAAGAATCTTTAATTAAATTTTAATTGTATAATGTATTTTATCGCATCAGATCTTTTCTGACAAATTGTGTTAATTAAAAGCGTATAATTAAAAAAATTTGTTTTTTAACAATTGGATAACCTGCATAATTTTCGCGGTAATAGCGCACAGACAGAGAGGACGCCTTCACCACCGCATCTTTCTTGAGCCTCGTAAAAGTAAGTTTTTGGTGTTTTTATCTAAAAATCTTTACAAATTTTACCTACAACACTTTTCTGTTTTCGCTCTTTATTAAGAATTACAAGTATTTCTGATTTTTAAGAAAACTTGACAGAAAATTGTCTGATACTTGTTCTTTCATCGTTACCCGGCCTCTTTACCGCCATTTTGCCATCCTTATAATTCTAATCTCATTTATTCAATAATATAAGAATTTGTGTATTTTTATAAATATGACAATTTGAATTTATCACGGCTATTGTTAAAACAATGAATTCTTGTGTATTTACATTTATTTTCATGCAATAACGACAGAAACGTTCGTCAGCTTCTTTGTGGTCCATTGTCAAAGACGACATAAATGAAAAAGCTCGTACATTTCCGCATTTCAGCAAGATTTCTTATTAACGCATATTTAGAAATTATATTTAGAAGAAGCATAATATTTGTATTTTTTTTCCTCTCATTCATAGTAGTCTTATTATTGTTTACTTTTAAGCTCAGTGAAATTAATTTATACATTTTCTGAACAACTGCGTGGTACTGTTGAAGGCATTACTACAAACACGAAAAGCAATTAACGAATTTGATCGTTATCTTTGATACAAAATAGGTACAAAAATAGATAAATTTTGCTCAAATAACAGTAATCGGTGCAAGTAATTTTTGATCTGAAGAACATTTTTTTACACTTGCAGAACGTTAGTTATTTTTTAGGTTAGGTTCCTCCTAGTTTATAAATCGTATAGGAATTTTTTGAATTTACAGTTTGAAACTGGTCGTTTTCTTTGTTTACACGTTTCGAGTCGTTCGATAAGAGATTATTTTTGTTCTGTCCTTACAGCACATAATACGACAAATGTAATGTTCGTTTGTATATAATAAGTAATTGTATTTACGCTCGTTGTATTTACTCTTTGTATTTATCACTATAATAGAAATTAAACACAAAATGAATAATAGAGATTCTTAAAACTCGATTAAAGAAAACATTTTCTTTTAAGTTATAGTAACAACAAAATGAACAAATCCAAGGATTCGCCAGTCACTGAACCTGAGACTGAAGAGGAGTTCAGTGTAGAAAAAGTTTTGGACCGGAGACTAGTGAAAGGAAAGGTAATAACTAAAATTCGTAATTAAAATTTTTAAAGGATTACAACTTGTATTGTTTAGTGTTTTGATTCTTGTTATTAAAATTAATCTCTTTGGAATTTTTCAAGGTTGAATACTTCTTAAAGTGGAAAGGATATTCAAACGATGAGAATACATGGGAGCCGGAAGAAAACCTTGACTGTCCAGATTTGATTGCTCAATTCGAGGAGCAGAGAAAAAAGAAGGAAGCCGCAGCTTCTGGAAAACGACACGAAGAAAAAGATAAAAAACGAAAAAGTTCTTCGACTCCCACTCCAACTCAAGTTAAGAAGAAGGCAGCAGATGATAAGAAAGCTGAAGGTAAAAACTTGCGAATAAAATTTTGCATATTCCTGTAATCTTGACGTATTTATTACTTTTATTTTATTACTGATGTTGAGACTCTTGTATCGATATTTGGAATATTTATCAATGAAAGTAAATGCATGAAAAATTGTCATTTTCAGGCTTTGACAGAAACTTGGAACCAGAACGTATTATTGGTGCAACTGACTCAAGCGGTGAGCTGATGTTCTTGATGAAATGGAAAGGAACTGATGATGCGGATTTAGTACCGGCTAGAGATGCGAATGTAAAATGTCCGCAGATTGTGATTAAGTTTTACGAGGAAAGGCTCACCTGGCACAGCCCTGCGCACGACGAGGAATCATCCACAAAACCAGACCCAGAGTAGCGCTTTCATCAGTAAATTTATACAGCATTTTTTGAAATGTGTTGCTTTTTAGGCAACTTTTCGATTGTGCTTTAAGAACAAAACTCAATGTAATGTCTTTACATGAAAGAACACAAAAATATGACATTTCATTCGTATCCGACATTTGACCATTTTTTCATATCTATATTTTTTAAATAAACTATTATTTTCATAATTATTATACTGGTTTACTTACTTGGAAAGTTAAAAAGAATTAAGTGAGAATTTACAATTAGGATAAATTTAATAAGAAAGTTAAAAGAAGGTTGAAAGAATATGAAAGAATAAAGTTAACAGACGAAGTTGAGAGACAAAGTTAAAAAGAATCAAAACAAAACAAGCTTTAACAAACTTAGATACGTGAATAATATCAAATAGGAAATTGAAACACTTGTAATTAAGAAAATTGAAATGTTAAAAAAAAATTGAATCTAACTAAAAGAGTTCATAGAAAAGTGCTTCAAAATTCGATAAATTACCTGAATTATGAAAGTTGTTTTTCAACAAATGTAAAAAAGTGGTTGAATGGTATTAAGATATGTTGTGTTTTTGTGAACGCTTTTCCCGTTACATTTTCAAAATTTAAATGTAAATTTATGTTTTCTAAGACCATTCCTTGTTTTCTTAAAAAAAAAAAAAAAATGGTCGATTTTGGAATTGTTTGACAGTGAAAGTCTTGATTTATTATTTAACGTGAGATCTAAACTTTGAATTCGTTAAAAGTGCTAAATAATTTTTTTTGTTAAAATTTATTAATGTGAAAATAGTTTTTAAGTTATATTTAGTAACATGTAACTTGTTATGGAATTGCTTTTTTTGTATATTTATAATTATTTTTATAGAAAGCTGAAACATTCAGAGTTTAGTCATTTGTCTGTCAAACTCTTTAAGAATCGGGGTCCTAATTTAAACAAGTTCCTCTACTTACGACTTTTTTAATAGTTTGCACTTCAGTCCTTCCGAGTTTAATTTCAAGTTAAAAGTGTATTTGTAAATTTGACAATTCCTTAAAGATAATGATGATTTCAAAGCAAAGGTGTAATGTAGTTTATCAGGTGCGTTGTCATTACATAAATGTACCATTTTAATAATACTTATTATGTCATTTATTTTTCGTATTCTATAATAAAGTACACTAGTTCTTTAATAACACTGTGGTTCTTGTGTTTGAAAAAAATCACCTTTTTCAAGTTGATCTTTCAACAATAATTTATTCAATATTTTCAGTTTCATAATTAATACACATTTTAACAAAATTTTTTTTTTTTATTAACACATTTTAAACAGATTTGCTTAAAAATTCTTGACACAGAAAATTCGTTGAAATCATTTTTAATCAATTTTCTTGGACAAAAGTAGATTAATAAAACTAATTTTACGTAAAAATACGGAAATTTACATTAACATACATTTTATCTTTTTTGCTTTTTCGCATTTTTTTTGTTTGTGAAATTTTTTGTTCTCTTTCCTTTTTTAGTGAAACGGGAACTTGGGAATCTTTGATTTCTTTTTGCTTCCCATTTCAATTGTTTGGGACCTGCTCCATCTGAGGTGTTCATTGAATTACTAGCGCCGTGTTTGGATTTCGAATGACCTTGTTCTTCCATCATTTCCGCAAATTTTTCAGCCGACATAAAGACATTCTCCTCTGAATCCTTGGACCTTTTTTTGGCAAATTTGCCTCCCTTTTGCATTAAGGAAAGCTCTTCTCTCAGAGCATCCTCGTCGCTTGCTTCGTCATCAAAATCAATATCACTGTAATCGTCATCCATATTCTCGTCATCAAACTCTTCATCTTCTAAATCGTCTTCTAATTCATCCACGTCATTAAAATCATTCTCCTCCATATCTTCATCAAAATCATTTTCTTCCATATCTTCATCAAAGTCTTCATTCTCTTCATCCTCATCTCCAAAATCTTCATCGCTTTCATCATCTTCACTCTCTTCACCTAAAATCCATAAAGAAAATTATCCCTCCAAGTTTTGAAAATTATAATGATTAAATTATTGAAAATTATTACATACAATAATCTTTAGTTTCATTCATGATGATTTAAAATACACGGAACGCTAGTGATGATGATTTAAAACACATACCTTTCTTTTTTCGTTTCGTTGTTATATCACCAGCAATGTCAATATCGTCTAGATTTTCACCTTCCGCAAGACCATCTAACATGGCATTAAAATCTTCACTCGTCACGCTGTCATTATCGTCATCTTCGGGCTTGATTCTCAGATCTTTCCGTTTTTTTAAAAATTCGTAAAGGAAAAGCTCATCTACTGGAATTCGCTCTTGTCGCTCATTTAAATAAGCTTCACTGTCAACGGGAATAGATCTCATACCCTGGGGAACATAGGCTGCACGCTTTGCAAGTGGATCTCCTTTTCTAGTCACTTTCTTGCTTTCCAATTTCTTTGGATTTTTGTAAACGTAGCGATCTAAAAATCGAATCAGATTTAAATCCTCCAAAGGATCGCCAGAATAGTCTATTGGTTGCCCTGCAAAATGAAAACAGAGTTTAAAAAGTAGAAACTGAATTCAATTCGAAAAATTGAAATAGAATTTATTCTATTTAGAAATTTATTCTAATAATTTTTCTATTTAGAAAAAAGAAAATATCGAAAAAAGAAAATATAGAAAAAAGAAGATATAGAAAAAGAAAATATAGAAAAAAGAAAATATAGAAAAAAGAAGATATAGAAAAAGAAAAAAAAGAAAAAATAGAGAAAAGAACAAATAGAAAAAATAGAAAAAAAATTATACGAAAGAATATTCAAATTAGAATTTTGTTTGAAATTTAACCTTCTTTAATATTGTTCGCAAAAAGTGCAACACTGGGATGAAAGTGATTCACGAGTGCAAAAAGTTCGTAGTAAAATGTGTTGTGAGCTCCAGACCCTAGAGGATTTCTACAAAAAGGATTGTACTCTTTCTCTGGGTCGAATTCTTCTTTAATCACCACAGGTTCTTCTTTTATTTCTACTTCATCTTTCTTCGAAACAACTTTAGAAGTATCAACAATTAAGTTCGATATCATTATATTGTCCTCTTCTAATTTTTCATCTTCACTGTCATCATTGTCAGATTCACTATTTTCTGAACTTGATTCACAATTTTCTGAATTTGATTCACTATTTTCTGAATTTGATTCACTCTTCTCAGAGTCAGATCCACTCTTCTCAGAACCAGATTTGCTTTTTTTGGACTCAGGTTTGTTTCTCTTGGACTCAGAATTGCTTTTCTTGGACTCAGATTTACTTTTCTTGGACTCAGATTTGCTTTTCTTGCAGTCAGACTTAATCTTTGCTATCTCCTCTTCTCCGTCTTCCTCTTCTGCATCTTTCTCGATCTTTACTTCCGGTTCCCAACAAACGATCTTCTGGGCATCTTTTCTTGCTTTTAAAACTTGGGAAACTACGTAGAGAGTCGCACAAGCCATATTGGCAGGATACTGTAGAATATATTGGAAAATTCTTTTTAAGAAGGCTTTCAGACGAATGACACTGTGATCTTTTTGCAAAACTCGATACAATAAATTCAAGAAAATAGCACGTTTATTTCCCACTCCGATCTGAGGATCCGATAATTTTCTATAAAACGCAGAATAGAATCTGTTCATCTGCTGCTCGTTCTTCCCAACTACCTGAAAACGATTTTATTCTTTAATAACAATTTCATACACAAAAAATTTAATTACTTACACAAAAAATTTCATTTCTTACACAAATTATTTAATCTTCTATCATCTTTTTTACATTTTGTTTCGTTCCAGACAAAACAGAATAAAAACTTAAATCAGAAAATTGTTTTCAAAAACAAAGTAAAAAAATGATTTACAATGTTGTTCATATTGTTTTTATTTTTTTCATTCTCATCAATAATGAGAGTGGATAATTGTATATTTATTGTATATTGTATAATTGTATATTTATTGTATATTGTATAATTGTATATTTATTTACTTATTTGTAAAAATACAATTTATTTTTACTTACTTGGAAAAGAAGACTGAGGGCGTTTAACGAAACATTGTAAGAACCGACGTGGACGACTTTATAAAGCGAATCGATATGATCATTGAGTTTTTGAGAATCAACTTTAGAAAATCGATAAGCGCGATTGACGCCTGTTAGAATTGCAGCCATCATTCGACTGTCGGGTTCCCCTTTTTTTAAGCAGGCTTTAAAGAAGGCAAAATAAACGTCGATTAAAGAATTTGCTGTCTCGATATCATCTCGATCCAAGACAAATTGTGTTAGCAAGCAAATGGCGTAATATTGGGCTCTTGGTGAGACATTACTTCTAAACAAAAGTTTTTCCACCTCTCGAAGAACGACAACTTTCATATTAGAGTGCTCGTAGAGCAATTTATTTAAACAGAAAATCACCTTTGAGGAAACTTTATTACTAGGATCACCAATTTTATTCACAAGAGAATCCAGTAATTTGTGCTCTTGTTCTGAATTTCCCATTAGAAGGTCATTCATAATTGAAACGACTTTTTCTCGGTTAGAATCGACAGTGTTTGAAGCGATTTGTGACAAGGAGACTACGAATTTTTCGTAGATTTCTTTCAATTGATCTTCAAAGTACCAATGAGCGAGTAATTTGTTTTTTGACATAAATGGCACTCCTTTTTTGTTGTTACTCGGAACGTTTAGAGTGTCGAGTTTGTCTAGATCTTGCTCTTCGAATTTGAGAAGTTTAAATTTTGGATGTAATAAATCTGAGAGGAAAAGATCTCTAAGAGCTGTGGTTATTGTGTTGCATTGATTTTGCTTAGCTGCCTTCACTTGGCTAACAAGAGATGTTAATCGGGCTAAATTGTGTTTAGGACTGTCTTGTAATAAAATCACACTAGCTGCGACTTTGTCCGAACTTGTTCCTTGCGATAATGCAGTTTTAAACCAACCGTACTCGGAATTTCGGGATTTAGACTGCTTTAGTTGATAAGCTGTTGTCTCGGCTTCAAGATGCCTTTTTCCTTCGTCCTTTAAATTTAGAACGGTAAGTTCTGGCTTTGAATGTGAACAGGCACTTTGAGATTTTGGGTACTCCTCGTACCATTTTTTATTTGTCGATGGTGCTAAATAATCAGCAATGGTCTGCATCTGTTAAAAAGATACGTACAAATATAAGTATTTTGTGACGATTCATAAGTAAATTCTATAGGATTCGCTTTCATTGACGAAATAACAATCATTCTTTAACAATAAAACAAAAATTAAATAAACAAAACAGTAACAAGACAATTAAACAGTAACAAAACAATTAAACAGTAACAAAACAATTAAACAGTAACAATGTTCAATACTAAACTTTTATTCACAGTAATAAACTTTGAAATAGATCTTTTAAACTCTGTTTATAATTGAAATCTAAAATTTGCAACTTCGGTAAATAAATACTAAAGTAAATAATTTAATTTTTTATTCCCTACTTATTCGAAAAAGCAAATTTAAAACAAACATTAATTTTGAATTTTTATAGGTTAGGACCTCTCGAACGGACTATACCAAAATTTACATGTTTACCGAAAATTAATGTTTAATCCAAAATTATTATTACTACTATTATGTAATAAAAAGTTCGAAATAATTGTTTAATGACAGTATTAATTATACAATAAACACTTACAATTTTAAATAATATTCACGTGGTTTTTACAAAAATATGAAAACATTACTGAATCGAATGAAGTTGGGCACGTCAAATATTTCGATAAATTTGACTTGGACAAATCATTTATGATTGGTCGATCGTAAACTGTCCACGAATTAAAAATAAAGTATCCCTAGTTACAAAGAATCCGTCAACCAATCAAAATTTTCAGTTGAAAAAAAAAAATCAAAATCATTAAAACGGTTAAAAGATTCATAAAAATAATAATAATTACTTTAATATGACACAGATAATACACAATACAAATAATAGATACACAATAATAATAATAATAATACAAATAATATATACACAATTAATAGATATTTTTCTGCAAAAGGTAAAATTCTATTGAAAGTATTGTAAAAACAAAGTCCCTAGAAATATGTTTAAGGGATTGGTACTCCTTGCTCGAAAGTCGGCTGCTTTCATTGAGTAAGTGACACATACTCACACATGTTCAGTAATCATTATTCATTAGTAAATTTACGAAAATGTGGGTGTCGCAATGACAGCATGTAGTGAAACTGAAGTTATAAACATGAAACAATGAATATTAGAACAAAAATACAATTTACAACAGTTAGAGGTGCTTAATTAACGTTTTATGATGTGAATTAATCATTCGATTCGAGAGTGCTTTCATTTATTAATCATTGCATTTTTTCTGCCTTAGTAGCAATATATGCATAATAAATGGATAATAGTAATTAAATATTAACAAAATTGATTTTATATACATTGACATAAAGTTTATTGTTGATATAAACTTCATATTTAATTTGCAAGTGTCATTTTTTTATTTCTGAAGTGTCTACTTGTCCGTCAAAAATAGTCGCGAAATTTAAAACAATCTCTTATCGTTTATTAGTCATATACTCATTCACTGATAATTCAAAATACTTTTATGACATCTTTAAAATTATTGCAACATTTTCATATTTAAAATTTTTAAATTCCATTTATATCTAGGTTATGTTTTCAAATTTTGAACGTTCGAAAAATGACACTTTTTGCAAATTCAGTACAAAGGTTGCTCTTGCTTAATTACTGTTTTTGCGTCTTTCACTTTTAACTTTGTGTTTAAATTTTCTCATCTTTAGTTCTTCAAAAACATTTCACATAATTGTGATTGATTTTACGCTTTCGTTGATTTTAACTTTCAAATCTACCCTAGTTTTTAAGTTTAAAAAGTTTGTCATTTATTCCAGTTGAAAAAAAGTCTGCCATTTCTTTGCAATTAAAAAGTTTGACATTTAGCACTCTCAGTTTAAAAAGTTGTGCATTTATTCCTTAGTTTAAAAAGAACAAACATTAATTATATATCACTTTTCTATAGTCATCAGTTTATGACACAAATTCCATGACTTCGCGTTTTTATCTGATGATAAATAATAAATGACTAGGTGTTTATTGTCCTCATTTTGTGTTTAATTTCTGCACTCTGAAACATTTAATTAATCCAACTTAATTGATGACAGGTGGATCGTCCAGTCTGATTTAGTTTATTAGAAGAAAATATTCACCATGGAGGAGACATTTTACAATTCCACGCCTCCATCCTTTTCGAAAATTGCTCCAGCATATTGGAATTACTCTGACCATGTTATGCTGGATGACATCAAAGTAGACAGCAACTTTATTTGGTTGCTCTGCTCCTTGGTGTCCGCTATATCATGGGTTATTTATATAACGTATTATAATAGCAGAGTTATCGGATATATCTTAACAAGACTATTAAACCGATTTGTGATAAGGGATGGTTACGTTAAAGTTGGTAAGGTCCTTAAAATTAATAATTTCAGAAGCCTTTTGACAAATTTTAAAGACGTAGTTTAAGAACCGTTTAGACTCTTCATTTGTATTTATTTCTATTTGTTTTTATTTTATTTCTCCTTGTGTTTACTTATTTCTATTTATTTCTTTTTTGTTTACTTATTTCTATTTCTCTTTTTGTTTACTTTTGCTTTTTTTTACTTATTTCTATTTCTCTTTTTGTTTACTTTTGCTTTTTTTTTACTTATTTCTATTTCTCTTTATGTTTACTTTTGCTTTTTTTTACTTATTTCTATTTCTCTTTTTGTTTACTTTTGCTATTTTGTTTACTTATTTCTATTTCTCTTTTTGTTTATTTCTATTTATTTTTCTCATTTCTCTTTTTTATTTTGCAATTTTGTTTATTCTCTGTATTTCTATTTAAACTCTGGTTTTTTAAAAAATGTACGTTTTAAAATTAGTATGGTAATTATTACTGTTTTTATTTTTCAGGATCATTTACGTTATGCGCATTGAGCGGAAAAATCATGTTTAGAGATATAGCTTACATTACGACTGATTATAGTTTAAGAATTCAGGATGGGTGGTTAATTTTTAGATGGTGGAGAAGCTACATTCCAAAAGATGTTTCCGAAGGTAAATAGTTTAAAAAAGGTAGTTTATTGGTCAACAGAAAACGAAATGAAATCAAATTATTCGAATTTTCAAAATTTATAAAAGTAAAAAGTCATTTATTTAACGTTCGTCAAACCATTTTAAATTTCTCTTTGAAATTTAATTTTAGTTTTCATAATCTTTGTTATGTTAAAATTAAAGATGTATCTTTGTTAAAATTAAAGATGTATCTTTGTTAAAATTAAAGATTTATCTTTGTTAAAATTAAAGATGCATCTTTGTTAAGATTAAAGATGTATCTTTGTTAAAATACGTTAAGACAAATATTTGTTCTTTCGTTTCTCGTTGACAAAAATTTGCAAATAAAATAATTGAATAATGTAATTGTAATGTTTGATTTCAGACCTTTCGCACTCTGATACTCGTCTATCCGTCTTATTAAACGGTTTCGAACTTCACGTCTACAATCGCTGTCAAATGTATGCACAATTAGAAAAAGCTTTCGGCCTTACGCCACAAATGTTCCAGGACATAGAAGTTCATAATGTAAATATCGACGATCGTGATGCAGAGTCAATGGGCAACGCTGCCAATGAAACTCGGCAGCAAATTAACGCCATGGACGTCTCAAGACATGTCGATAATATAAGGAGACAAGAGGCCCACGTTATTGCCAGAACGTGGAGAGATCTCATACCTGTTATTAAATTAGACATTTGCACAGTAAGCAAAGTTTGATCTTTTAATTCAACCGAAAACATTCTTCCATTTATTACTAAGTGATACTAAATGATACTAAATGATACTAAATGATTCTAAATGATTCTAAATGATACCAAATGTTAGCAAATGATACCAAATGTTACCAAATGTTACCAAATACCAAACGTTGCTAAATTCCTATTAATTCAATTTCAATTGATTAATTTACTTTTTTAATGACTAATTGTGACAATTTTTAGGGTCGATTAGTATTCGGCAATCGATTAGTTCCAACGACACTTTCCATAACTGTAGAAGAGGCGCATTTCGTTTATTCGACGAAGCCTGCAGCTTCCCGTCACGATCACTTTATGCATTTCACCAAATGCAAGGCAGAAAATTTTAAAGTTATCCTGGCACCGAGTCCTAAGTACACAGGAATGTTGGATGACCCTCCAAGATACATGGGAGAAGGCTTTGTCGTTTTAAGTTCCAACAATATCGAATTCTACTATTACATGGACGAACCAGGTTTTGTCCCGGATCATCCAGAGATGATTAGATTAGCAAACGGCGATATGGTTGAAGCGATGCCACCAATTTGGGGAATCGATATCAAATGCGGTAAGAGAGTTTATGACGAATTTTTTCTTCAAACTAAATATTGAAAATTAAAATACAGAAAAAATGTAACGAAAAAGAAATGGGTAATCAAAATAAATACGTAAATAAATAAATGAAGTAAATACAAGAAGGACAAGAAATAGATAGAAGAAGCAAATACGAGAAACAAATAAAAGAAGCAAATACGAGAAATAAATAAAATAAATAAATAAAAGAAATAAACAAAAAGAAAAGTCCTCTACTTATTTACTTTATTTATAATTTTATAAATTTTATTTATAATATTATAAATTTCATTTATAACATTTACTTTATTTACCTTTACATATCTTTACAATTTTTTTATTATTTTAAAGTTACTTTATGTAGCTTTAACAATTGAAAATTATCTTTATACGAGTTTCAAGAATATTGTTTTTAAAATTGCAGGCAAGGGGACAGATTTCAGTTACGGGCCCTGGGCCGACAGACAGCGAGAGCACCTTTTCAAATTCTTTTATCCTAACGATTATCAGGCTCTCAAGGTCACAAAATCCCCAGTTCCGGGAGAAAAGCGACAGGTTCAATCATTTGACATTCGTCTCTCAACTTTAAATGAAGCGACGATTGATATATTATTTAGTAAAAACAGAGAAACAAATGCAGTTCACGTGAATGTAGGAGCTGGCTCGTATTTAGAAATAACAATGCCGTGGATTGTTTTACAAGACGGATTTACAACTAAAATTACAGGTCAATTGTTGCATCTCGAGGCAACCACTAGTCTCCAGTACCGTAGTTTAGTTGAAAGCGAAACTTTAGAATTTGGTGTGAAATGTCATTATCCAATTAGATGGAATGATCACCAGGAGTGGTCGTTAAATTTGACGGGATGCAAAGCCACTGCGAATTTAGTCTACTCGCACAAAGAATTCTTTCAGGTAAATTCATTTTTTATTACAATTATTTTATAACAATTATTCATTTTTCAAGGATCTTACTTTTATAATTATTAAAAATGTGTCAAACATTTTATTTTTGAATTAAATATTATTCATTGTTAAAATTGTAAATTACAATTACAGGGATCACAGTTCGTCCCCTTTTTTACCTAATCCTTCTTTTCCCCCCTACCTTTTCACCATATTTTCCCCTTTTCTTAAAAAAAATCCCCTAACACACCTAAAATGAAGTATTTCTCCCCTTTTTTCCCTAATTTTTAATAAGTTTTTTTATAATTTTTAAACAATACTTCAGGCTACTTAGAAATACTTCAAAATTACTTTAAAATATTTTCGAATACTTCCCAATACTTCAATATATTTAACAACGCTTAAAAAGACTTAAAAATACTTAAAAATACTTCAAAATACATCAAAATAAAATTTAAAATAGTTCAAAATCATTTATATTACTTTAAAAGACTTCAAAATATTTAAAGACACTTGAAAACAGTTCAAATATTTTAAAAGTATTAGTATTTT
>WNHD01000409.1:0-32412 GCA_011057455.1 Ganaspis sp. Gsp50
ACATTTTTAACTAAATAATTTTTAATACAATTCTTTGAGAAGTGCGGATCTCCTGTTTTTCTCAAAGAATATTAAATAAACGTTGTATACAAAATTCATTATTAAATATAACGTATGAATCTTTTTTCAAAAATAAGCAATAAATTTATATTAACTCAATTTTATAAAAACAAGCAATTCATCAATAATATAAACTTATAAATCAAATTAAAAATAAAAATGTTGAGTCCGAGCTTGGCCACAAAATAAGGATAATAATTAATTAGGCGAAATTTACTATTTTTAAAGTAGTTATTCGGAGCTACCATGAGGGAACAACTCTTGTGACGTGTTTAATTCAAAAACAACGTCACAATGTTAATATTATTTTATTCGCGCCGAGTTATCTGAAATGTAGGGGTTTTTCTTTAATTATTATTAAGAATGCACCACCCGTAATTCTTTTAATTTCTCTGAATACTATTTAACTAAAACGAAATCAAAGGGGAGGCTCTGTTGAGACGCTCGGCGCTGATGCTACGACTTCAAAGAGAGCCAGGAGATAACTAAACTTATGAATTGAATTTGTCATTTTACTTTAAATTTGACCAAACCTGCTCGATTAGACATTGCTAATTAAAAGAACAACGGAGAGCGTCTTGGGTTAGAATTCTCCAACAATTAATCTTTTTATGATTTTTTTTTTTTAATTTATTGTTTCATTAAGTTACACATTAAACCCGAGAACTGAAAGGTCAAGGTTCATCACTGGTTCCACTCACCCCCTTATCCTTCAGCGACTTCGCAAGAACCACGTGATCACATTTTCATTTCAATTTTAAAACAATAAGACTTATCGAGATGTTATTACAGCGAACACGAAATTAAGAGTGACAGTTCGTCTGCAGTAATTACTCAGATGGTGCTAATACACCCCTTAGTAGTAATTATAATGTATCGACAGGGTGTTTATTCATCGATAATCACCCCTTTTAGTATCAGTGATCTGGATGGCGTGGTTTGCGCACACCTAGCAGACGTCAATAGTGGTTCATCTGACAGAATGTCAACAATCTTAATTAGATCAGGATTCCTTTAGGATAATTAGCTGATAATTGTCCTGATTAATCGGTCCTTTATCCAGTTTGAGATTTTGAGTGAACAATTGACCAGTGCGCCCGTAACTTGTCCCTAACTTGCGTCCGTAGCTGACTTTAATTAGAATTACTCGTATTCGCCTGGCCCTTTCTAACCAGAGTTAAGGGAAACTACGGAAAACCTTAACCTTAACTTAAGCTGATTTATTGACAGTTGAGTCTTGGATTTCGAAGTCTTAAAATATCACACAAATAAGTCCTCAACGCCAAATCTCCCGCTCTAAGTATCTCACATGCTGGAAAAAACCCTAGGCTAACGGGCGCGAACCCTCTATCTGCTACCGCAAAGCCCTAGGCATTTTCCAACTGAGCTACGCAGTTAATCCGTTTAAAGTATTTTTACAACAAACAATCTTTTTAATTTCAATGAACAGTTTTCAATTATTTTAAATTATTCTGACACTGACAATTTGTTATTAATTAAATTTATTTATTATGGAATAAAGTTCAAACCACGGCCCAAACGCCAAACTTCATTCGGCTATTTGTCTCTTAGCTTGGTGTTATTTTATTTAATTCTTTAATTATTGTTTGTACGAGCTAAATTTTACCTCGCTACAATGGCTTTATCGAATTTGCGCGTCAGGGAAGGAATTAAGCATGTCATCATCTGTTGTTGTCAAAAAAATGTCTAATTAATTGTAATTTTTGCAGTAAACCAACACCCAACAAGGACTCTGACGTCAGGCAGAGAAAGTAATTATTAGAAGAAATAGCAGCGACGTAAGAAAGGTGCGGAGAGAAGTAAGGTACTGAGAGAAGAAACCGCGGAGAATGGGACTCATCAGAACTGAAGAGTTCCACGCAATCTTCCTTTTTATGCTTCGTCAGTTGAGAGTAGGCGAGCATGCCTTATTTCCGATCGACGAATATTGAACTCGTATGAACGTCCGTTCCCGTCACGACGTTGTGAAGCATTCGAATCGATCGACAAACCTCCTGGCCCACATTTCCTCGGAATTATTCCAAGGAAGTAAAGAGTGATAACGGAGGGGGAGGAACTAATTAGTCATTTTTACGCTTACTTCTCAAACACGTCGCCCGTTCGTCTTGCCTGCTTACGTAATACGTACCACGCATTAGCAATTTCCAAATTGCACATGTCGCTGTTGTTAAAACAATGTACCATCATTTATTACCATTATTACTATTAATTATTACTATTAATTATTAATTATACAGATATCGTTACAATGATTTTTGAGTATTATGACTACGATTATGATTGTTAATATTACCGTTACTACTTGTATTGTTAAGGCTATTGTTAAGAACGACACCATTAGCATTGTAGCGCACGATGACCGTGCCTAGCCGAAAGTGTCATTAGAGGCGTAATTCTCCATTTTCTCGGGAGATCGTGAACTTTACGCTGCCTTTTTTTAAAAAAAGAGTAGACGCTATCCACAATTGTCGCCCTTTTTCTAAGGAAGTGTGACGAAAATGTGGTTGCGAACCAGAGTGTATGTGTAAAAGATTATATAAGAATTGTTATTAAATATCAAGATTGTTAAACTCATTGATCTGAAGTTATATTGTCTCAACAGTAACCTCAAACTAAGAGTATTTTCATGCCAATCAAATAATTCTTTCTAAAGAAAGTATTTCTTATTTTTCAAAGAAATTTCTACTTTTCCAAAAAAGATCTTCTCTAAAGATCTTCTCTAAAGAATTTCTTCTCTAAATTTCTTACTTTAATAAGAAATAATTTCTTGTATAGAAGGGGCTCTTTTTATTTATAGAAAGAATGTTTTTTGAAGCAATTGGTATTATGTTCCTAGAGCACATGTGCAGCATTTCGTAACAGGCATGCGTCAGTTTAAAAATGATGTTTCCTTGTACGTTTGTGAAGCACTTATTAACGATAGTAAAATTCAAAGGAAAAGAAGCATTCATTTTTATACTGTTTAATATTATGTCTTAGTTTGTGGTGTTGGGCGTTACATTCTTTAGGAAGAAATAATTTTGTAACTTCACTTTTTATGTAATATAATATAACTTGCAATCATAATAAGACACAAATAATTTCAACTTGTCAATGTCAATTAAGAAATGAAATTGTTTTCCATTTTTTTTTAAAACTGATTTTCATAATTTTACTGTTATCAAAGTCTGGTAAAATTAAATAAAATTTAATAACAATTTATTCTACTAATAGAATCTTCTTATTGACCTTTAATGTTTTTATAAAGTAGACAATTACAAAAAATGGGCTGGACTATTAGAAACTGTACATTAAAAATAAAAATTGTCGATAGCGCCTCATTATCCTCGGAATTTCATCTGAAAAATTAAATATATAGAGCTAAAGTCTCGATCTTCATATATAAACAGAATTACTGCCTTTGGTAAGGAACCTGCCTTCATACATACTTTTTAAATTCTAAAAAGAATCGATTTTATCCTGCGGGCGGAAGCGAACGAGCGACGTTTCTCGACCTTGACCTTGAAAATTTGGTACAGCTTTGATATTTATAGTTTGGTGGCATTTTCCCTTAAAGGGAAGTTTGCAAACTACTTTTCTTCGAGTTGTTTTTTGTGTTGGATAGGAAAAGTTTAAGAATCACCACTCTCTCACTCTCTCGAGTTGTGTGCTGGGGACACAATCTTTTAAAGTCTATTTCAAGTCGAACAAAACGATGTTATAAATATGTATATCTAATGTAATACTCTAGAATTTAAGTAGGTTTTAATTTATCTCAATGAACCTTCTTAAGGTTGTATCTAAGTACCGCTGTCAACGACAAAAGACCGTATTTACCGGGATTTATAAATATTCAAGAAATCTACTAAAGTGTATAAGAATTTGTAAAGTTTGAGATAACTTTAGGTTTCTATGATCGTTGAATGGGAACTTGTAGCCTAAAATCGATCCTTACGATCTCCCGACGATACTCGAGAATATTAAAAGCCCTTAACATGCCTTCTAAGGTCTTTAAGAAGAATAAACGATATTGACACGTTATCACTTGAACTTTAAGTTATAACCTTTCCACCTCTTTAGAATTAAAACATCAACAATTAAATATATAATATATATAGAATAGATTGAATAGATTTGATTCAAATTTAATTAAATTACAATATACATTTGTAAATTGTATTATTGTCAATTTCAATTTGATTTTCTGCATAGTTAATTTTTACATTGTTGGCGTGAAAAAATTGTGTTCCTAATATGCCATCATGGTTAATTGGAATGTCGTTTGGAATAATGTTAAATATAGTAGGACGACCAAATATTTCTAATTCTACCTGATCTAGGGTATACCTGATCTCACATACAGTCTCAAGCAATTCCTTGCTTTAAAGAATTGCTGGTCAAACATGAAATAATATTGGGATGAAGTTTCTAGAAAGTTAAATTGGGATAACTATTTCTCCTCTACTGGTTTCCTACTTTTTTGACTTGTTGCAGGTGAAAAGGATCCTTAAGAGGGACGCAAAGTAAAGGAAGCAGTAGAATGGTGAAGGAAATGGAAAGAAGGTGAGTCTCTTTGATACCAGCGAAGTCTGGTCTGCGGAAAGACGATTCACCTTGGCCCGAACCTCCTTCAACCTTTCAATTTCCGCCGCACTAGGCCTACACGAACGAAAACGTGTTCCTGGATCTGCAAATCTTGCCTCAACCAAGGGTTCTGAATAGATTTGCTCCGGAAGCAGTGGTAAGGATGACTCTGGAGGGAAAAGGACGTTCGTGTTGAGGACTTTGAGAGGTGAATGAATTTGAATAGATTTGACAGGAGGTAAACACTGTCTTGGAGGCGACGCCTCTACAAAGGTAGGAACGCAGGAAAGACCGCTTGTTCGTTGAGGTTCCGTCAATGAATCGTTTATGACACCTGAAGTTGAACGCCGCTCCTCGGCTTTAGCTGCCCTCTTCTTCCGATCTTGGTTGCGTTTTGCCTTCGCGGCTAAGGACCGTGGCAATGATAGAGAGATTAAAAGGAATTAGAAAGATTATTAAAATAAACTTTGGTTTCTTTATTTTCTGGAGATCTCGACACCGAGACGGCTGACCACAGAATGATGCTCGGTGTGACCGATACGTCTATATTTATACCCGCGTATCGCGGTCCCCCTACCGTGTGCGCAGCAGCCAATCACGATCGGGCGCGCCGGCCAATAGCATCATTGCGGTTCTAAACCGCATCGATCGCACTTCGCACGGCAACTCCTGGATCTCCCGATATCGATATCAGGAAACGTACATCGGCTATGACAACGAATTTCGAATTTTTTCTTCAGTTTTTTTAGATTTAGCCAAAATTTAAAATAAGTTGGACAATCATTGGAAAGTCAAAGTTTCTCTTTCAAATTGATCGGGTGATTTAATCTTTTTGAACGGCTAGAAAATGTTGAAAAGCATGCCATTTGAAGCGGAATTTAATAAGCTTTCTAAATATCTAAGTTAAAAGTCTTTATCTTAAGTTTTAACGAAAATATCGTAATGTGAAGTTAACAGTGTTTTTCACTGCGCTCTCATGAATCGTACCGACAATATCCGATGGTAGTGTGCCTTGATCTTCTAACTGGATATGAATCAAGAACCACCTGAGTAGAAAGGCCAAGCTACGCTTTGGCATTAAGTTAGTTCTTCGTAGAAGAATAGTGAAGTAAACAAAACCAACAATGTTGGGTTAAAAATGTACAAATATTTTATTTTCTATCTTCATACATGGTCCTAATTTCATCTCAGGAAACAAAGAAATTGATCTCAAATAGCATCTCAAGTTTTCTCTAATGAGTAAATAATTCGTTTAGAGTTTGGAGAAAAGTTTCGACACTTGTGAATTGAGTCCATTCATTCTTTACTAACCATTGACATAAGGTAACTTATAAATAGGTCTTTACTTAAAATTAAATTGGTAAATACTCGAATCGAGTGAATGTACACGCATGCTCTAATATCATGATCGTCACGTGTCACAAGTCTTATTCAAGTTCACGATTCCTTAGAGAGAAAGCGGTTGCAGTACAGAATACTAATGAACGTTGCAACTCGTTGACTCTTTGGTCGATGGAACGTGATAACTTCCTCTAGGAAGTTTCAAATGAAATATACATTTCGTAGTGTTAGAAATTCGATTTTCAGATCGTAGCTTTTCAGATCGTAACCTAAATTATCTTCTTTTTTGGTTTTCCTAATTGAATTCCAGCTTTTGATCACATCGTAACAGGTTTGTCTGACATTTCTCTACATCTAAAGTAATAAGTACATTATACAATAATAATTCAGACAAACTTGACATCCGCATATTTTACATTTTGTAATTTGAAGATATAAAATTGTCAAATGACGACCAAGATCTTGGAGCAAAGCTTATTTACAACTTGCTTTACCAGAAAGCTACTCGGTAACAATCTGACGCGGAAGTTTAAAACTCCCACCCTTGAGCGGTGCATTGGTGAACACAAATAGTTTATTTATTTTTGTGATTTCCATAATCGACGTAAACGCGCACAACTTCACCACTGTATTTCCTCTGACTGGGCATAAAGTAAAAATCTGGCTGAGGTTGGAGCAAGGATTGGGACCCCGAATGCGTTTGACTGGGATGTTTAAATCGTTGCATATTTCTGCGATCCTGAGTATAATAACCCTGAGGCTGAGGACCAGATGACGAAGCCATTCCTGTAGAATGTCTATGACCTGGAGCTCTAGGAAGACTGTAAGTCGCTCTTGGACCTGGAATCATTGCTCCGTTACTGTTACGAAGCTGATGTAGTTCCTGATGTTGCAATTTATGAGGGTGATGCATTTGATCATCTAATGCGATTCCATTGCTAGGTCCGATCATCTCCCGAGGTCGAGGAAGACTTGACACTGGAGGTGGAGGAGCCTTTTCCTCAGTTTCAAATGGCTCAAAAGCGAAATTTGTATTTGCACCTGTAGAATAATCTCTCCAAGCATTCTTCGCTATTAAACGATCCTGAAATAGCAAAAAATTATTTTATTTGATAATACTTAGTTATTTGGGATCATTTTATTTAAATAAATTATAATTTTTTAAATTAAATAAACATAAAATGGGAATAAAACATCAATCTGAAAGTCAATCGCAAGATTATTGTGTAGTGAAATAAAGATTTTATGGTTTATCGTTCTGGTTCATAAAATTCCGATTTCGTGAGAATATAAAGATCTAGGGGTTCGATTATGTAATTAGAATCTCCATCTAATCTCCCTAACTTTCAGTTTTCTTTATTTTTACAAGAATTGAAGCTCACCGGTCATGGACTTCTCAAAAAACCCAAAATTGAAGAACACGGTTCTCCAATGTTTAGAAATTGTGGAAAAGTTGTAGAATCATCAATTCATGTTCTATGTCACTGTCTGGCCTTTGCCAGAGAAAGATATATGAGTAGCGTTTGCGGACCCTGAGGATACACCTAAATGCATGTGTCTTCCTTCCGATTTGGCCTGCGGATCAAATATCCAATGCAAATCCGATATGCGGAAAATTTTACGAGGAAGGCATACATGCATTTGAGTGTATTATGGATTTATCGTTAGAAGAGATCCTGGGATTTTGGAAAAGAACAGTTCTATAAAGAACTCGAATGTTTGATTTAATTGGTAAGGCCGGAAATGGTTCCTTAAAGGCAAGAGTCGTTGTAGAAGGATTCTCCGAAATGTAAGAATGGTTGGGCAGCTTAAAACTTTTACAGTAGGAACTTTTAGGCATTTTAATCACTTCACGAACAACAAATTTGAATTTGAAAACAGTAAGAAAACTGTACAACAAATTTAGAAAGCTTTCTAACACGAAAAAGATGATATTCACTGAAGAGCGCAAGACGATCTGTCTGATTTTGGAAAATTACTTTCAGTAGGGGTACCGCACTTTGTACTATCAATTGAGAACTCATTAAGGTATAACAATGTTAAAAAGAAGCTTGGGATTTATATATTGGCTCTGCTCTATGCAGCTTCTGAGGCTATGGTTCTTTGCCGCGGGAAAAATGTATTTTTTCTGTCGGATAGCCAGGTGACTTTGGCTGCCTTAAACAAATTTTCAACTAACTCTCAGCTCACGTGGGATTGTCACTTGACATTGCTTAGGAGATACTATCAATCTGAAACGAGCTGCCGAATTCTGCAGACTCAACAGTAAAGATGCTAGAATCCTCACGCAGGTTATAACCGGCCATGGAGATCTATACTATCACAAGCACAATTTGGGTTTAATAGACGACCTAATGTACCGGAAGTGTGGCGCGGGGATCAAAACTCCCGTACATATCCTCTGCCACTGCTCATCGTTCTCTACAGAGCGATGCCACCTGACGGGTAAATTTATTCTTGAAGAGGCAGATTTTGCTGCGAAAAGCTTGGCTGGGATTTTTTCTTTATGGAAAGGGCTCTGGGGTCGAGCATGAGCAAAATTCATGGGAGGTGTAAAAGGATTACCTAAGCGTCACAAGGACACTTAGCGGCCTTACCCATTTTACATAATAATAATAACAGAATCTTACTTCACAAAGTGACTATAACCCTATTTTCTTCTCCGTGTAGCGAATTCTTATACGCGAACATGCACAGGATACTTCATGTGATCCTTTATTGATAATTTTACACAAAATAGGTTCCTTTATCGAACCTTGCGCAAGTGCCGCTAAGGATCCTTGTCATGAGGATCTCTTCTAGGAACCTAGAAACATTAACAGGATCTCGTGCAAGATCTCGAAGCAGGTTCCTATGTATGTTGGAATTTCAGTATAGGGTCTTACCTTTTCTGTGATCTGAATTAATTTCGATTTCTGAGTTTGATTATTTAAATTTCTTAAAATTAATAAATACAAAAAGAATTAATTTTGGTATACAAAGATTAGAATACAAAGGCTTTGAAAGATGGAAGCTGAGAATAAAGGATTAGCAATATGGTTAACAGATGCAAGCAGGCGATACCTTTGAAAATAATGCGAGCGAGATAAGCGTCTACCACTTTTGGGAGGGCCGGTGCATATTGGGTGGAACGTGTTGGTGATGATGTCGAAGTTGTTGATGATGATCATTTTGTCGATGATACCGCGTCGCGCTCGAACGATGAATCGGGTTGCCCGAAGCGGGAGAAGAGACCAATGGCAGCGAATACACCCTCTACACCATGGCAGTCGCAAAGAGCGCGGATCATGCAACACAAGCAAAGCACAAGGTCGTTCTCGATTTTAGAAAAATTCAAGCAAATTCATTTCCAAAATTACTAACATTTAAAGATTCTACAATTAAGCTACTAATAATGAAAATATCTCTCGATGGAAGTAAAGCACGATAGGTAACAAAAGCCAAAGAAAATAGATTATTGAAGAGGGAAGTGCGTTATTTGAAAGTAAAGAAGATTTTATAAAGCTTACAATTAGTACTTACAGTTAGAATTTATTCCTTTCTGCTTTCAAGTTTACTAACAGAAGCAAATAGTTGATTAGGGCATAAGTTAAAACATAGAATTTTAGAATTACTTTTAGTTTACTAAAGCAAGAGCATTAGTTTATTTCCTGCTCCTAATTCCTAAGCTTTTTTTGTTAAAGGAAAAATTTCCTGTTTTAAATTACACTCTGTTCACAAGCATACACCAGAATGCATAACTTCTACAGTAATTTTTACTTTTCAAACTACTTTCTTAATTAATTCTTGTTTCCACATTAGGAATCGTAACAATTCTTTAATGGAAGCTTGATCGGTTACGATGATGTGCATAAGAATTCCCAGTTTGTTACAGAACAATTTCCATTTATTATTCCGAATTAATGCTCAGTAGAATAAATGGGAATTACTTTTTGGAAACCTTTCAGAAACAATCTTATCCACTCAGAAATCACTTTTATAGTATGCGATAAACCTCAAATAATTTAATTTACTTTATATACCTTTGTGGTTCTCTTTTTCGAAGCTCGATAAATGGTGCACGTGGCTTGCAACAAACAAAGGGCTAATAAAGCTGCAAGGCATCCAATGATTGGATAAAACTGTGGTGATTCCCAAAACGATTTTGTTGTAGCTGCGTTTCGATTTTCTTGAACATCTAAATCGTCGTCAATGGAATTTGCTGCAAATTCAATGAAACGTTAATAATCAATGTCATCATATTCTTTTAATAAAAGTGAATGGGATTCTTACTTCTGTAAGGACGAACATCCAAATACTGTGGATCAACTGAAAGACTACCAACTCTTCCATTTGTGAGAGCTTCCTGAAGAACTGCTTTTGTCATGGCCATTGTATCCGAAGGCATGAGAGCTCTACCCTTAATTTCATTTTTGTCAATTGCCAGAATCATCTTTGCGTAAACGCCATCATCTTCTCCACTAAAAGGTTCAGAATAAATTAAAACACATTTCCTTAACAGTTAAATCAGTTTATTTGAAAATTCGAAATTATTCTTTCCTAACTGTAATTTAGATTAATTTTTACTACAAGGTAATCGTTTTTAGAAACAATACACAAATTTTGCATCATAATGGGCTATTTAATTTTTTAAAAAATTAAACTACCTTCGGAAATCGTCAAGTCTAATTTGATAAAATCCAGGAACTTTTTTCAAAGCTGGAGCGAAGCTATCAGTAATTGTATTTGAAATGTCATCAAAATCTTGAGTTCCAAATTGTGGAGCCGTAAAACCTGCGCCAAGATTCACTAATTTTACTTCCACTTCATAGAAAAGTCTGGGCGGAGCTTGGGTCGTAACTTCAACATCATCTAAAAGAAATATACAATTATAATTCTCAAGCGGTGTAATATAAAAAAAATAATTGCAAAAGCATAGATAAGTTTGCATACAACTTTTTAACCTACCATCAAAATCACAAGGTTTTATGCAAATCTTATCCCCAGATACTATTGGAACTGCAATATGTGGTTTGATTTTCTTATTGATTGCGTGGAAGTTTCCTCCTTTGACAGGGAACATCATGTAAAGACATTTATCATCAGTAAATGAAAGATCTTTGTAATCTTTGGTAGCCCGTTTTCTGGAGAACATTAAAGTAGTCTCTCCATTCTCTATTTTTCCACTAATATTAAAAATGTCCTGAGAAGGATCCAAGAGAGGTGCATTGTATCCGTTTATCCATGTGTCCATGATAAATGGTCGTCCATTGGATTTATCAACCCATCCCAGAATAGCATCTGTTTGACTCTAAAATTCAATAAACAGTGAGTTGAAAGGCAGAGATGATAATAAAATATTAAAGAGTTTTATTGTAACACAACAGTACAATTAGAAATTAATCTAACATTTATAAATGGATTTTAGAATTTTGAAAATACATGATTAAGTACTTTTAAAATAAATGCCTAAATGATAAAAGTCTACTTAACCATTTTTTCGTTTTCAGAGAACCCAACTCCCGTCCAGGTGTCGGTATTGTTCGTCACAATCGTAAAGTATATCTTATCCTAGAAAAATAAAAAGAAATTAAAAACCTCCCTAAATTTTATGTTTTATTTTTGTACTCCCTGATCGAAAAAAATTGTTAAACACGTTGCTAATCAATTATAATTTCTATTGTCAATTTTCCAATAAATTATTTTTGAATAATTTATTAAGTTTACGATACCTCTCGTTTTTTGTACTGCCATTTGATTCTGTATTCGCAAGTGCCATTCTTTGGAGAACACTGTCTCGGATATCTCCATTCTCCTCCACACCCACCACCTTCCAAAGGCATTCCAGCTCCGAAGTTTGTTTTACCACTTTCATCTAAACATCCCAATTTCATCACATTATTCTGTATGTAGTTTTGTATACAAATATAGTAAAATTAACTATTATAAAATAAAATATTAGGTCTACAATTTCATTTTCGACATTTTTTTAATTTGTGACGGGGAATGTTTTAGAATGACTCATAATTCCTTTATTTTATTTATTGATGATCATTAGAAATTTCAAGTTTTGTGGAATTAGTAATAAAATAATTCCATAATAATTTTTGGAATTAATTAGTCGTCTAGAGTCAGCGCTTGCGTATTCGATTGGTCATTGAAGGCACGGACGGTACCTGATATTGGACCCTGGTCTAGGGATACAGATCGAAGAAGCATGATGAGTGAGATCAACAACAGACTACTCCATGCGGGTGCCTAGGGAGAGGGTAATCCCATCATCGGTTCTGATCGGGCGCAAGCATCATTGGCCGTGCAGGCTCCATGGATTTTGGAGGGAGCTAATCTTACAGGTGCGTTAGGAACCAAGGCAGTTCACTAGGCTCAAGGAATGAAGAAAGATCTCGTCAGATCCCAACGCTGAGCGTTGAGGATACATCTCTTTCGGAGTCTATCGGCAACCTTAGTGTCGCAAGTGCTGCCAGCGGTGTGAGTGTCTTTAGTAGTGTTATTGCTAAGGATATCTCATACGTTGACAAGTACAGGGTCCAGCAAATCGGTACGAGAGAAGAGGAGAGGGCTTTCTTTCCTAAGATTACAGGAGAAGTAACCGAAATGATTAAGGCCTGCGAAATCCAAACGAATGTTTCGAAGACCATCAATGACGGTCTTAAGAAACTAAAGATCTAGATGGAGGAATTGGAAAGAAAGACTGTATAAGCCAATGTGGTCACCGTCAAATACGACGAAGAGATCGTATCGTGCGAAAAAGGCCACAAAGAGCGACGCAGAATCAGAGAAAGCACCCTGGCTAAACAAATCCGCAAGGTTGTCCTGGAATGCCACAGGAAGCAGGAAAATGCTAAGGGTGGTAAAAGAACCCGAAGCGGTTCTGGAGACAAGGTTAATGAGAAAAAGAAAACATCATCAGCGGCTACATTTGCTGATTAGGTGAAGTCCTCTCCGAAGGAGTCTTCCAAGATGAGAAAAGAAAGAAGCAAAAACGATAGGAGAGGACAACCACGGGTCGACCAAGAGCATCTAAGATGTTCATTCGAGTTTCCAAGGGACAGACGTACAGTTCTTGTAAAACTTCGAAAGGAAATCAACCCAGAGTTGTGTTCAACCGAAGTAATTGGAGCTAGGTCCACTCTAAAGGGAGATCTCCTCTTAAAGTTAGGACAAGGAGCAAAACGGCGAAAGCAAAATTGTATAAAAATAAATAATAATAAAAATAATAATAATAAAAATTATTAAAAATTGATTACTTACCAAAGAAGTTTATGGTAGCCACACCCCTTTGAGATTTGTGACCATGATACTTGAGTTCATCAGCTTTGTAAAAATCTTTAACACTGACTTTAGTGCTTTCAACACCACTGGGTGGAGAATGTATGTATTTCCCAGGTTCTTGTCCCTTAGCCCAAATAACTTGCATATTAGCATCAGTAATGTCGTGATCTGTGAATCCTTCTTTAGATGTGAGTTTCTTCCTGAATAATATCGTAGTTACCCCATCACGTTCAAATCCCATTGCGGCTGTTAAACTATCCTGACCTCCCCAGAAAGTGTCTAAACGAGGTGTGGATCTATCTCTGGTATAATAGTCTCCAATTCTATGTCTCATTCCTCTAGCTGTACCAATCACTATATCAGTGCAGTCCATAGGGTTGAAGTCATGTCGCGGTGTATATTTATGTACTTGTGGTGCAACACCAGCTATTTAAAATAATAAATCATTTTATTCCTTGAAATTTATTATAACACAATAACATTTACATTCATAGACAAGAATGTGATTTCAGTTAATTGATGAATTATAGTGAGAAATATGTTATTAGTGGAATCATTTAATATTTACATTCTCTTAAAGATTCTAAATTTTAGAACAATTCACTTTTTGATGCTTTTAAACAAATAATGACATGCAAAATTCATGTAACACATTTACAATTTAGAAGAATGAGTTTCCTAATGCTTTTGAAGAAAATGAATTTAAAGAGAAAATAATGAACGAAATTAAAGTTTACTTTAAAAACAGAATACATGACGATACCTAAATGTTAAAATAATTACTTTCGCTTTATACATCCAAAAACTCCACTCTAGTATTGATTGTCTAAAACCTCTACTGTTCAATTATTCTTCTAAAACAACCAGACTTTGTTTTTCAAAATCTTTCAGGAGAACAATTTTAGAGTTTTAGAGACTTAAACAATTTTAAATCTTGATACAAGATTGTTTTGATAAATATTTATTAATTACTCATGTTGTTTTACTATACAAATGTTGTTTCACGTTTTATTCAAAGAGTGTAATTTTATTTGAAAAGCTAATTAAATAAATAAAAAGTCCAAAATCGCACATTTTGAATACACTCTCATTTTTGATGAGAATGTAAAAAGTAATATACCAAAATTTTTCATGAACAGTGAAGATTTTAGACAATCGACGAGAAATTGGAGTTTTTAGACGTATAAAGCGAAAATGGTTGTTTGAACAGTTAGGTACCGAGGAGTAAATACAAAAATTTCAATTAATGATGGAAGACCCTAAAATCTAAAAGAAAATGAACACCAGACACAAGTAATAAATTATGAAACTTTTTGTAAAGTTAATATCATTTCGTTGAATTGTGATTATTGTACAATGAAGAGGTAGCTGTAATCAACAAATAAACACAAATAAAAAAAGCCTTAGAAAACAAGTTACCTTTTGTCTCTCCTGAATCGGCAGAACCTTTCGAATGAGGTTCAGGTTCCGCACTGGGTTCCGGTTCGGATTTTGGTTCTGGCTCGGACTTTGGTTCCGGTTCGGATTTCGGTTCAGGTTCGGATTTAGGTTCAGGTTCAGATTTAGGTTCCGGTTCAGATTTAGGTTCGGGTTCAGATTTCGGTTCAGGTTCGGATTTAGGTTCTGGTTCAGATTTAGGTTCAGGTTCCGATTTGGGTTCTGGTTCAGACTTTGGTTCAGGTTCAGACTTAGGCTCTGGTTCGGATTTCGGTTCCGGTTCGGATTTCGGTTCAGGTTCAGATTTTGGTTCAGGTTCGGATTTAGGTTCTGGTTCAGATTTAGGTTCCGGCTCGGATTTAGGTTCTGGCTCAGATTTTGGTTCTGGTTCGGATTTAGGTTCTGGCTCAGATTTTGGTTCTGGTTCAGATTTAGGTTCTGGTTCGGATCTAGGTTCCGGTTCAGATTTAGGTTCTGGTTCTGACTTAGGTTCTGGTTCGGATTTAGGTTCGGGTTCAGATTTAGGTTCTGGTTCAGATTTTGGTTCTGGTTCAGATTTAGGTTCAGGTTCAGATTTTGGTTCGGGTTCGGAACTGGGTTCTGGTTCAGATTTGGGTTCTGGTTCGGATTTAGGCTCGGGCTCGACATTGTGAGCTGTAGGCCCACTAACTGGTTCCCCTGTGCAACAAAGCAAGGACATGCTTTTTTATACCTTCACCTTGTGAAGACGTCTCTGGGACGTCCAGTCATTAGTGACCTACACTACAAGGTCATATAGAGAGACATACAAGTGAAATACCATCTTTTAAAATTTTCAATTTAGTTATATAAAGTTTAAAATGAAAATACAGTCTTAGTTTGTTTGACAACTGAATTGTTATTGAATTTAGCAATAATTTAATAAATAAGAATTTATATATTTTAAATTTATAAACTAAAACTTGTACATAATTGAAAATTAATTGTATTTTTTAAATGGAAAAGCAAATAATAGAAAATGTTTCACTTAGTTGTCCCTCTGTAAGTATAGCAGTAAAATTAGGAAGAAGTTTAAGAATCTAATAAAATTATCATTATGACGAATAATATTGTTTTTAATTTCTTCCAATTTCACTGGCATAATTTTGTTTTTTTGGAATTGTTAACATTATGTGATAGGATTTTTTAGACTTTTACAAACGTGCAGTGATTTTTCGCTGTTTCTTATTTATTAAAATAAATTTATTTAATCAGCACCACTCGAGCAATGTTTTTTTAGCTGCTCAAGAACATTTGAAGCTTTGGTTAAATTTTTTCCTACATGCTGCAGATCATAAATAAATCATTTTGTAAAATTCTTATTTCTATAAAGTATTTATTAAACAAATCTGAAGTATAGAAAATAATTAATATTTATTTGCGTTATTTATTACTCATCTCAAAAATATTTTTTAGCACATGAATATTTACCAAATTAGATAAGAAATAAATTCAATTAACTGAAAACAAAATTAATGAAAACTCTGTCGTGTCAATACCAATTGTGAGAATGAGAAATATTTAAGAAAATCGATTAACATTTTAATTTGAATTTCATGATATAAGTAGCCATTTACATTTTTTCAGATCAAATTAATAACATTCCCTAATTTCTTTAGATTTATGAGGAACAGTCGTTCCTTTTTTCGGACATTAAATTGTAAAGTTCCACAAAATATTATCATACGCGATACTATACTGGCGAATACATCAAAGGAAAATCGTTTAATTATACAGTCATTAATTGCAATTCATGGTTGTAATTATTATTGCAAATATGTAATTTTGGAAAATGGAAATTAGACCAAGTGCATAAATGATTATTTAAAAAAATAAAATTTTGGAATTGACAATTTTATGTTTTATGTTTTATATAATTATAGAAATTTATTTATATGAGAATTATAATAAATTAAAGATAAATAAACGTTAAGCCAATCAACCATGAAGCTAGAAAATTACAAATCTTTTCGGTACATTTATTTTCAGTCAAATGAAATACATGTCAAATAGAATTTAGTCTAAAATTCATTTGCTTCAATAATATTTAATTCTGATTAGTATCAGTGGGCTGTGATTGCTTCAATATGTGATTAGATAACATTCCAGTGCACCCTTGCAAAAGATTTTATTCGTGTTAAAATTACGCAACTACAAAAAAGATATTGCTCTTATTATTAGATCAACAAACTTTGAATTAGATGAAAGTTATATTTATTACTTTAAATTATTAATCCGCGAAAATTTAAAATATTGATATAATAATTATGCATACATTAGTTATTAATATGGAAATGAATAATATAATCATTAATAATAGAGAAATCAGCTATATATAAATTATTAATACAAAATTAATATTATGTAAATTATCGAAATGAAAATTAATTCCTAATAATTAGTTGCTGATCTCAATTCTGATTTAATAACTTGCATAATATTGATCTCTCTATCTTTTAATAATTAATAATATACATAATAACTTATTGAATCTAAATAATAGCAAATTATTTTTTAATATTTATTTATTGATCCATTTATTTATTTAGAATATTTACAGATGATTGTATCTCTAATTCAAACTTTTTTTATTTATTAAAACTAACAATATCTTTCTCCAGTGCAAATTATTTTACTTATATGCTCTGTTACTAGCACAATAACGTGCATTGTGATTTATTTTATTATTGTTGAATCATTCCGGAAATTAAAAGTGCAAATTAATTCGTGATTTAGAAAGTAAATTTTTCAAAGGATAATTAATACTAGGCTGCACATCACAGATCAAGTGTTTGATAGTAAAGTATTTTTCGAGCCTTCAGGAATCGAGGATTCTTAGTTAAACGAATTCTTCAAATTCATTTATTTATCGAGTTCAAATTTGCATATTGTTCTTGTTTAAACTTTTAATAATTTTTCGAGGAAAATTATAATAAAGGAATTTTTTTCTTTTTATTAATAATGTCAATTATTTTAGTTAGCTGACTCAATATCCATAATGTACTTACCAGTTGGTTCTGGTATTGCCTGTGGAGCTCGTCTTCTACGTCCTGAAAAAATATCCAATAATTAAAATACATATTTGTCCATTTTTATCGTAGGAAAAGAAAAATTAACATTATTATACATTGGAAAATATATTTCATGTTGAATATTTATTCTATTTTTTTTAAATAAATGCAGTTTGGAAATCTCGACAGAGTAGAATTCTATGCGTAATTTGTACGTAACATGCGGATAATAATTAATTAAATCACATTATTAGTAATTACTATGATTCAATTTAGTCCAATTAAATGTAATAATGATAATGTTTTCTAAATTTAGATTAAACACACGTTAATTTTAGAGTTATCAAAATTATGGTCATAATTATTACAAAAAGAAAATATTTGAAACGTTAAAGAATAACGACTCAGGAAAAAAAGATCAAGGAAATCATAAAAAGAATGCAATTAATACTTATCTTTAAACAAAATAACATATATAAATTTTTAATTCAACATAATAAGTAAGAGTGCGAATGTGCTTTAAAGTAGATGGGAATTTCCGCATTTTACCACGTGGTAAAACGGAAAGGAAAAGTGGAGCGGAACTTAGGAAAAGTTTCTCGTGAGAACTGAGAGTAAAACCGAGGTGATGTTTATTGCTAGGAATCTAGCAGAAATGGACCACTCTCCATGGTGGGCTGAATGCCCAAGAAAATCCACAGTTTAACAACTGCCTATTCTAAATACGGCCATTAAATTTCAGCAATTCGTACATAAATGTATAAAGGCGAAAGTAGTTCACTCCGGAAGTTCTAAAATAGAAAACGTTGGATTTTATCGTTATGGCGAAGCATATTCTTTTCGTGGGATTCCGCAAAAGGTCTACATCCGTCCTAGTATTATCCTTAAGCAAGTTCTTTTAATTAATTGTGTTAATTGGATCAAGTAATTCTTTAGTTCACCTTGAAATAGTTTCATTACATTCATAAAGTTCATTACAATCGTACAATTCATTAAGTTCATTACAATCGTACAATTCATTAAGTTCATTACAATCGTACAATTCATTACGTTCATTACAATCGTACAATTCATTACGTATACAGTAAAACCTCGATAACACGAATAGGTACGGGGACAGAAGAGTTTTTAACTTTTAAAATTTAGTGTTCTTTCTGGCAATAAATTAAGATTCCATATTAAAAACATACTTGGGTTGGTATTTTTTCAAATTATCAAAATTGTTAATCCAATCGACAATACGAGTTTAAGATACTTTGTTTAATTCACCACTGATCAATTGAAACTTGATGTTATGTTTTGATTGAAATCTAGAGAACCAACCATTGGATGCTTTAAAATCTATCTCTTTTTAATCCTATCTCTTAAATGTCGGCTATTGCTTGAGCTTTTTGCATTATTATTGGACCACTAATTGGAATATTAGAAGCTCGCATTTCACTAAAACATTGATGGTTTACCGGCGCCAAATTTTTATTCGTGTTAGAGCGAAATTCGTGTTAAGTAGGTTCATGTTAACGAGGCTTTACTGTAGTCGATTATAACGGTAATTAATTTAGCTAAGGTGGAGAAAACAATTTCGATTTTCAAACCAACAACACTCGGAAGATTTCAAACAAGAGAATCAGAGTGAAAATGAGTACAAGATGAAGTCTTAATGGTCCTTAATATAAAGGATAAAGATACATTATTTACAGAAGGCTTCAGATTATACAACCGATAAATGCATTCAAGCTTTTAAAAAATGATGCTTACGATTACAATTCATTACCTTGCTTTGTGCTGACCTGGAATGTCACGCTGGTCTGCACAGTGACATCCGATTCAGGTCTTTGAGTGGCTCCGTCGACTTTAGCTGACCTCCTTTTAGTTCCACCTGATCTGACTGAAGCAGATTCAGGTTCTGGTTCGGGCTCACTTTTCAACGACGCAATATTCGGTTTGAAAAGATTTCCCCTCGTTTGCTTTCTTAAAATTGGTCTTGGCTTTGGTTCCGTTTGTGCTTTTGGTTCTGGTTCAGATTTAGGTTCTGGTTCGGATTTCGGTTCTGGTTCAGATTTTGGCTCTGGTTCGGATTTGGGTTCAGGTTCCGAAGCAGGCTCTGGTTCTGATTTTGGCTCTGGTTTTGGAAGAGGTTCAGCGACAACATTTTCAGAACGCCGATCCTTGATTTCCGGAAATGCTTTGCAGGCAGATGTTAAAGAACTCGGTCTCCATCCAACGCCAACCCATGATGTGCCATTCACCACAGCCACTCCTTCAAGTTCTTGAGTGTCCTTGAGTATCCTCCAGTAGAAGGTGAAATCGTCAGAGAACCTCTTCATAGTATAGGATTGCAGATCTATATCTGTGTTTCTTACAACTGATCCTGGGAAATCACATTATATGATAAATTTTTCTTCTGGCTAAATTTTATTTTACTTCCTTATGAATCTCTGTCAGAAAAATAAACAGTTGGGTAAACGGCTTGTATATCATCAAGATTAACTGGTTTCAGTATCTTGTTTTTACTGTAGGATAAACAGGATGTGTTAATGGTTAGGGATGGAATCATCAGGATCTTTATCTTGTTTTGATGTGGAATATAAAGTATCAAAAATCAAGAAGGATAACAAGAAATGATAACAACTGATAAACGAGGATGAACAGAATAATGATAAAATACAGGGATAACAATCAGGAAGTGAGAAATGATTGTTAAATCTAGTTATTGCAGTTTTTCCTCGATTAGCATGACGCCAACTGTTTATCTTTATGTACAGTTAATTTACATGTAATTTTTCTTGTTGGGTGTTTTAAATCAGCAGAAAACTTAGACTTACGTTTTGAACAGCCGGGACCGAACCATCCAACATTACAGTAACAATATTTAGTTGGTGAAGTTGTTCCACCATTGTCAATGCAAGCACCTTGTGTCCCACAGTCTGAGTCATCCATGCACTCTTCTTTGTACTGACATTTAGCACCATGATAAAATAAGTCACATCTGCATCTGCCTAGCAGATACCTACCGTGACCGCTACAATTTTCTCTATAAGTTTTTCTGTCGACAATCTAAAAGACAAACAATTTTTCAATTCTAGCTACATTTTCAATTCCTAATTTAGTTCAGAGAAAATTTTTCTTTTCGGGCAATTATCATTTAGAAAAAAAATCATGTTACGATTTACAAAAAACTAATTCTCGACATTCAATTTACAACTTTTTTATTTCTCATCAGTTTTGAATTGTTTACTTACATCAACGTTGGCACAAGACCAAAACCTATAAGAAGGACCCCATTCCTCTGCTTCGCGAAGCAATCTCACTGTGCAGTCTGTGCAAGTGAAATTATGAGGTATTTTGATCGGATAGCTTTGTGCCCTAAAAATGTCACACAAGAGTTGTCTCATTTTTGAAATATAAAAGAGATATAAATTTGGTAAAAAGAATCGGGAAACCAGTTATTCATACAGAGTAAGATGTTCAGATATAAAAATAACTGTATTTTAATGATACATCTGTAAATCCCGTTTGATCAATGACTCCGTTAGTATAAATTTCAATTTTTATTTATTTCAAATGAATATGAACAAATAATTATAAATTTGGAATAACAGTTAAAATGGTAGAAAAGTATTCAAACATACGTGGCATCAGTTTTGACGAATTCACTTTGGCCTGTTACTGGCGTAAGATCGATGAGAGGTCTGTCCAGCGCGTCTAAAATTTGAAGTCTGAAACCACCCTAAAACAGAAAAGCAAAAAGTGCTATATTAACTTGTATAACATTTAAAAAATTAGAAAATAGACTGCGTATGATAAATGAAACTTTGGGATAATAAAATGTCCATTAATTATTTTTAGTAAAATTAAAATATATATAAATATAAAATATTTGTATTTAAATTTTAAATATAAAATATTTATATTTCAATTTTAAATATAAAATATTTATATTTCAATTTTAAATATAAAATATTTATATTTGTTTTCTAAAACAAATTCTATAATCAAAAGGGCGAATATTAAAAAAGTTTAAAAATATTGTGTTACAAAATTTTTCGATTCCTTGGAAGGAATCTTTGATAAAATTAATGCTAATTTCAAGGACGTATTGTAAACCGTAACAATCTCAATCTCCTTCATGAAAGGAAATGACGGATACTCAACGATTCATGGGTAGAAATTAGAAAGTCATCGCATTCCCGATTAGTCTATTCAACCCAATTCCTTAGGAACATATACAGCTTGTCACTGAACTGATATTTTGTAAACGATCATAAACAAACACAAAATCTGACTAATATAAATAATAGCTGTTCAGGATAGATAAAAATTGTATTGTTTATATAATTCTAATAAGTTTAATTATTATTAATTTCATTTAATTAATTAAATATATAATTTACGATTGACCATAATAATTGTATTATATATATGTACATATTTGTAGCCAAATACAAAACATTTTGGATCATCTTTTAAAATGTAAGTGAATTAATAAATTTTGTGAATGGGAAAAGAGAAAGAAATGAAAATGGGTCAGATATTTCCAAGTTGTAAGAATCACGAGAGAAATTAGTTCACATGAGACCTGAAGAAATCATTAAAGTGTTAATCGCATGCTGAAAAGCTGCGGGCAAAAAATGCAAATAACGGCGAGTTTGCAAGTGGATCGAAGTCACCATTAGCGTCGTGACATCCACACGAAGATTCTTCTTTCGTACTCGTACGTTGTTGTGCCAGAATTCAAGAGAAAGCCGAATAAGCGTTAAGTTAAGCTAACTTTTAAGTCCTTCAGAGCCTCAAGTCATAAGTACCTTAACAAATATCTTTGAATATATTCTCACTAATAAAAAAGCAAAGAAAAATATCAAGAGAAAAATCGATGTAGGCAGTTAGGTAGGTCGATCAAGTCTACGTATAAACATTATTGCTTGAGAAATCTGTACTGTTTCGAAACTGAAGAATCGCTTAATTGAATCTAATCTTCATCAATAGTGTACAGTTACGAATGTTCGATTCATTACCGTAATTTAAAACCAACAAATAATTTATGAAAACTCAATTTTAGTTAGATCTAACGAAGCTGTTGTTCCAAATTATCATCAACAAAATATATTTCATGTCACAAAGTAATTTCCATTATGGTCAGCAAAATTTTTAATTGCTGAGTAAACCTAAATAGCCTAAATACCTAAATATTCAGAGATTGGAAATTGCTGCACAAGTTTTCTTTGTGCGCACTGAAGTAACTTTATGCACATATGTGACATATTGGTAATAATTTTAATTTTCATAAAGTATTATTGAACTTCGACAAAGTCCTTCAATATTTGTCAATAGCCGAGAATTTCGTATATTACTTTCTCTCTGTCCGTTTGCATAATTCATGATGCAAATTTAAATGTGCTTGAAACGATAATCATTGATTGAGAATATTGAGCGCTTTTTCCTTTAAAGATTGACCTGGAAAAATTTTATCTTTTGGTGTTTTATTCATTAAGGACTTCTAAATCGAACAAGAGCTGTTTCCGGAAACATATCAAGCCAAAATACGATTACATAACTATATAGCAAAAAGAATGTGAAAATTAAGCGTTCTTTTCTCTATAAAGAAATTAGTATATGTACAACTTGATTGTACCTAATTGCAGATGGTGATAGAAACGATCATACATTGTGTTATTTTTGGACATGTACGTCAAAATTTAGGAGCATGTTGAATGTGAATATAATAATTATGTAGTTACTTTTGGACATGTATGTCAAAATTTAGGAGTACCTAATTGTAGATGGTGATAGCAATGACCAATCAAGCGTTATATTACGACATGTGCGTACAAATTTTGGGTACCTAATCAATTGTATTTTCGTTTTAAAAAAGTAATTTTTTAAAAAGCTTCAATAAAATAATTTTCACTCATTCAAATTGTATAGGATTTAAAAACAAAGAAAACAATTTAAATTAATTTGGATTTGATTAATTGGAAAAATAAAATATAAACAATATTCAAGTTTCCACACAAAAAGAAATATTTTGTTTTCTAAATACTACAGTGCTTGTGATTTTAGAGTATTAATATTGAATTAGTTTACTATTATCTGAAAAGTTTTTACTTGTGAAAGCATTAAACTTTCAAGGCTTACTGCCCGAGGCATTGAATTTTAAATGTTGAAGGAATTTTCGAAAGCGTCCAAGTTTTAATATTTAAAAACCATTGAATTATGTATTTTCAAACGTAAAGACGTAAAATTATTACAGAGGCTTCAATGTCAAAAGTATTCAAATTTCATTAATAGTTTTTAATTCTCGTCACACAATTTCTTCCGGAGAAGAACTATATGTGAGCGTTGACCATCTGCCGTTTTTTAACGGGTTACGTTTTCTGCATGGAAAACATGAGCAGCAACATAAAGTCGGGTACATAATTGGCTAGAGGCTCAGCTAACTGAATAAAGACCTATGAGTTATACTCTATTCAGTTTTACGTCGAGTAAATCATCAGAGAATTACACACATACGGTGCACATAAAAGTTAGAAAATAAATAGAAATATTACAAGCCACAAATTGAGTTGCAAAAAATTTATGCAAATAGAACAGTTATTATTCGAAAAAATTATTCCATCCAGAAAAAGATAGTGATGATGACAGTGATCGAAAAAATGCAAAAATACGAAGAAAAGGCAAAGAATAAGATGATAAATTAAATTATGATGATGATAAATTAAATTATGATGATGATAAATTAAATTATGATGATGATATAAATTAATAAATACTATGAGTCCCTAATTTAAAAATATTATTTATCTTTCTAGTTTACGATTTCGTAAACAAAAATTGTTTAATTTAAAATTTGTCCCTGATCCTAATCAGTGGAACTTCACTGAATTAAATTTCTACAATTCAATGACAAATTTTAATCAAGTTATTAAAAAGCGATTGAACAATCACAGAAATTCCGATCAATTCATGTTACATACTTTACGACAGAAAAGCAAAGAAATAAAATTTTATTGCATGAAGGATGACAAAATCACGTTATTAGAATTGATTATTAATCGAGAAAATCTTACAAGACGACTATTGATAAAATTGTGTAAACCGTTCGATGAGAGCGATGAAAATAAGAAAAAAAAAATCTCATCTTGAGAAACTCCACCACCTGCTGAGCGCATTCCACTGTGGAGGTCGTAGCATCTGTAATTTAAATTCCTGCAGTTGCCGGAAATATTCTGATTGACCGACACATGGCAATTTCTTCAAGCCGGTGAGTTCCGCGCCTATCAAGCCGAACGCCACGCCAACCAAACCGAACCGTTATGACCTGGAATCTCCCAGAAACACCTCCTTGTGAGTTTGCGGTCTCCTTTCAGATCGACTCCCCTTTAACATTAATCATTTCTTATTACACAAAGCACGTACGATCGCAAATGCCTTCAATAATCCGCACGAACTCACTCGTTCAAGGACTTTACGAAATAATTCGCAAGAAACAGAAATTTACAAGCAATTCTACCTTTATCGCCTGAAACCATGAAATTCGATGTGAGAATTTTAATTAATTACAAAAGCCTTTAATTTAATCGTTCCCGTTCTTTCAACATCAGATATTCTTAATTCTTCATTTGGACCAATGATTAGGCGCTCATGATAGTTTTTTGTACAAGAAGTCCAAACTTTCGCAAAGAAGTCCTTCGCTTTTCTTCGCGAATCGAATCGTTAACTGCTCCAACCGTTTAGGAATCTATGTGGTGAAGTGCAAGTCTAAGTACAGTTTGTATCAGTACCGATATACATTAACTTTATCAACTTTTTCTGACATGAATCATCGTTTTCAATCGAAATTTCTAAATTATCTACACATGGTTTCTACTTTTTCCCTGAAGAACTAACTCAATCTAAGAATAAAGAATAAAGAATTGTTCCATGAGAATCAATACCATTAAATTTGTGAAACCTGTCCAAGTTTGATAACCAGTTTGTTGTGGTCATTTGGTAACCAAAAAAGAACCCAAAAACTGTCAACAAAAGAAGCAAGTGATACATCAAGATTTAAATATATTAACATATTGTATAAACATCTTTATTAACCAAAATCTCTACATTCGTGGGTTAATTTTCATTTGTAGATATCTACAAAATCTTTATTAAATATTTTTGAGTAACCGCATTGAGTAGAAAACCAAATTTGCAATACTTTTAGGGGAAAATGTACTACACAATGCAGGCAAGTACCACAAATATAAAGAATTATTACAACGAAAAAATGTTTTTACAACGTTACTGTACAATTTAGTAATTTACTTTGGCTTTAGGGTTTAATAAACACAACCGGTTTTCTAGATAGATTAAGAAGAAGGCTAATTTTCCTTTTAAAATATAGGACTTACGTGTAGTAATTTTGCAATCATTAAGAAGATCCTCAGGTGATCTTGTGTTTACTATGGTAATTATGTAACACAGTGCGGTCTCAACAGAAAAAAGAAACTACATTGTGTAGTGTAACAGATTGCCCTCACTCGAAAAAGACAGTCTTAATATTTCTTAATGTGAAAATATACATATTGATAAAACATATTGACATATATTGACACACATATTGAGATATATTGACACACATATTGACATATATTGACACACATATTGACATATATTGATACACATATTTATTTATTTATTTATTTATACATCATACACCCCGTAGTCCAATAAGAACCATAAAAGGGGTTACAGAAATGAATGTGATTATAACATATTGAACAAAGACGTCTTTAATCTATTGTAAACTGAAATTAATATTAATATGTTAATATATAATTTTATCCCGTTTGGTCATAAATGGCGACATTCATATTGAATTCCGTACACAAATTATAATTGCACAAGTAAAATTTCAATCAGTGTTTGAAGCCTAATCCTTTATTGAATTTCCATCAAATAATTTTCGTGCTTTTAGGTGATATCATAGTATCAGTAAACACGTTAAGCTAATTTTATAATAAATTAACATTGTTCATGGATGCTGAAGAGGACAATCATTAATACTAGAAAAGCTTTCAGATGTTAATAGAGGTTCATGAACTTTGATGTGAAACTTTGCTCAAAAGCCATAGAATAATTTAAACTTGTGTTTTTAAAGGAATTTATGTATTTTTTGAAAAAAGAGGAAGATGATTAAGATGTTAACATATTTGAAAGGATTTTCTTTCAACAGCCTCGTCTGACTATAATGGACAAAACGAGACGTTTAGTGTGAGACACACATTCATTCCAGTATTTATTTCACCATAACTCGTCATTGGTATGCGCACAGATTAAAAGGTGGAATGCACGTTACGCAGAACTTGCAGATTAGAAACTGCACCTTCTAATATTACGACAAAAAGCTTAAGGTTCCACAATTACTTATGAAGTCAACGGAGAAATGTGTACCATTTATTCATAAACATTAAAAGACACGTGTTGATCTTCATGGTAAAAGTTTCATTTCATAAAAAATCTAAAATCAATTGAATTAGAATTTTTATTATTATTAAATAAAATTTATTATTATCAATTTATTATTACAATAAATTGGATCACAGAAAATTGGATTCCAAGATGGATAAATTGAATTCTATGTTAAATTAGTTAACCACATAGACTCATCCTCGGTATTAATTTAATTAATATTGATATTATTGATATTGATATTATTGAAAATAAAAAATCCATCTAATTACGTAGATAAGCAATGAAATTTAAAAAAAATACATTTTCACTGAATTTGATTTTCATTTTAAAAGCGCTGCAGCCTTGAACCTAATTTGCATTTAATCTACAAACTGAGGTCTAAGACCTAATAAAATTAAATTTTATCTTGAACTGCTTTATAAAATCAAAATATTTATTCAAATGAGAACGATTACAACTTTTTTGACATAAATTTCTATGACGTATTAGATTTTTATCATACATGCAGATGTAATATCTCAATGTCAAATCTCAAGATCATCAACTTTTTATTTGTGAACCATGTAGTAAATCTTTTCATAATTAACAGTTTTTCTCAGATTCGTGAGATTGAATTTATCAACAGCAGAAAAGCCGAGATATAGCTAAGTGTTGTCGTTTGAGGCACATAACGGATTTGAGAGCTTAAAAATATTTAGATTTTATACCATCCACTTTAACGGGTTTTCGATTAAACGGAACTTGTTTTAAAAGCTTGTTTAAAAAAAAAGAAATCAGATTAACAGATTAATATCGTTCTTTAATTAAATAAAATTGGATATAAAGTAGACATGAGATTTTTACATCAAACAAAAATATACATTCTTTTAATTAATTGAGAATGTTTTCGATTATCTCATTTAAATGGATCAATAATGTAATCACGAAATGAATAAAGTATTACAGATTTCTTGAGGTGTAACTAATTAAATGTATAAAATACGTAAATTTGATATTTTCTTGAGAGTCAAAGTTTTTCTGCTGACATTTAATGCACTTTCTTATCACGGTAGATCATCCTCCATGCACCATTTAATTAGCATTGGCTTATTAGCATACAACTTTTCGTTATTTTTTTTATATTCATACATATAATTCGAAAAACATTTTAATGAGTTGAATTCGCAATCTTCAGATCACGTGTCAAGAATTGAAAGATATTACATAAAAAAATCGTTCGTGTTTAAAATATCAAAAACGTAACATTTAGAGACATTAAAATACGTAGTAACAAAATTACGTAAACATGTACAATTTAAAAAAAATCAATATACAATTTAAACAATTAAAAGAGAATTGATTTGCATTCCTTTTGGAATCGATTCTCAAAAATTTTCGAACAAAAAATTGTTTACGTGGATTTCTTGTAGGAAAAATGTAAAAAAATTGTTTTTACTATAGAGGGGGTGGTATTACGAGAAGGAACGATGGATTCTATTTCGAAAGTCATTGGCACCTTACGCGTAGGTGCCAGCTTACGGTATCCGGCATGCCTACAACACAAAGTACGTTTGTTAAATACCAATGTCTTCTTTCCTGAATAATTCAATGCGAACTCTTTCAGTCAGAAACTGTGCGTAGGTTGTTTGTACTTGCTTGGTTATAGTTGAATTGCAAAAAATTTACATGCAAATGTTTTATTTTTACAAATTATTGTTATCGCAATAATTACAAATTATTGTTTATAATTATCGCCTTGCGCGATACAACTGAACTAATTTCTTAATTGTCACTGAACGGTATGAGAAAACTTCCTCAATCTATTCAACACTTTATGAACACAAGAAATTAAATAGCGTCTAACAGTTTTGTTCTTTTTTGTAATTTTCTTACTTATAATTATTACTTCTACAAAGTGTTAATCATTTAAGAATAACAATTAAAAATGTAAAATCGTTCGCTTTAATTCACTGCAATTTTTAAACGTTTCTGGTATTATTGCTTTGTTAAACGGACTTTGTTTGCATAATTTCTTTAAACTTTCTTAGAGTAACGTATCTATAAACCTACGTATATAAACGGCTATATTCTTCTAGGCTCTGCAATTTTAGGAATGCAACTGCATTCGAGAAGTTATAGAAATATGTCGAATACGTTATGAAAAATAAGTAGTTTCATTTGTTTTGTTGTTTCATGTGTTTTGTCTAAACAAAAAAATTCCCTACTCGGTTAACTCAATTTTCATAAATGGTTCTAAAATGATTGTAAAGTTTGTTGGAATAATAATCAACATTGTATCCTATTGTAAAGTATGACGTAAAAAACCTTGTCAAAAGCGATTTAAAAAATTACGTATGAAAAATTTTGACGTAGAGATCGAAAGCGTCAGTAAAGATTTGTTGGGATTATATGTCTGCTGATGACTTACCTTATGTGGATACGCAAGATGCCATGTCACGTTGAAAGTACTTCCGGATAGTACAGTGGTCTTGGTATCTCCTGCAAAAAGAAACACAGGTGAGAAGAAATAAACGACCATTAATTTGAATTGATGCGGAACACTTAAACAAGATATTTTTAAATACATATATGGTAAACTTTTCGGAATCATTGTTCCTATTGCTTCATAAAATAATACTCCATGAGTATTATAATATTAATAATATTCCATGAGTAGTACCTACTCATGGAATGAAAATGTAAAAAGAACATACTTTATATGCAAGTTATTTCATCAATAAATATCATTTGCGCAATGCTCCATGCAACCACACATGATCAAAAATTTTTAATGAAGATTACAATCACTATTGTCTCCTACGGTTACCCACAATAAAGCAATGGGTTAGCTCCTTATTTGATTACTTTCGAATTATGCCAAGGTCGACTTAAATCTTCATGATTCTACATATCCATATGTATATGCAGCCCACAAAGCTAATGAGCATCTTCAAGAATATAGCTGTTAGAAAAAAGGCCAATTACCCACGGATTTATTAAGTCGCATATAAAGTGCCTTCTTTACAATAAAGCACATTAAGTGTCAGATTATGAAACACCAAATAAGGTGCAAGAGAATTTCGATAGAAAAATGAAACTGCAAATAATACTTTTCCGACATCTGAAAAACCGGAACCTATGGTAATTTTTGCATTTGGTATTGTAATAATTCCGCATATTTTATAAAAACTTTCCCTAAGAACTTTCTGATTATATTTGCCAGATAAGAAAAATCACAGAAAATTATTTAAATGTTACTAATGTGCGTTTATATAAGTTTGTTTAAGTTTCTCATAGACTTCTGCTTATGACATCGAAGGTCTTGATCAACAACGAAAATAAAAATTATAAAAATTAAAAAATTAAAATAAATGAAAAATCTAAATGAAATGAATAATCTAAAATACTTTTAACTGTCTTCATCTTTTTGCACTTGTCATCTTTTATGCAACAATTCATATGGAAAAAACAGAGTTCGAAGCAGAAATGCGTAAACTTTATAAGCCTTAAACAATTATTTGCAATGTCTACATCATCTGCAAAATTATAAAAAGCTGTAGTAAAGATAGCCAGAGTAAAGAGCTATAGATTTAAAACAAGTTTCTGCGTTTTTACATAAAAAAGTAAGAAAAAAATGTCTTTGATTCGTTCTTTGGTATTAATAACTTAAGGTCGAGGACGTCAAGTGCAGACAGTGTAAAAGAGTACTATCCTGCAAGGCGTTGTAATGCAATCCGGAAGATGCCAGGCGAACCGCAGCCATTCGAAGCTGCTGAACTTACGGTTTGGCATAGCTTGGCGTTCCATTCGACTGTTCTTTCCACTTTCTGCTCCTGGTCTTACTCGATCCTTATTCTATTCGCCTATTCTCATAACTGTGATCACAGAATTTGATATCATGCAGACCAACAACTGCAAAAAACATTTCTACACAACTCCAGTGGAATACACGATATAGAAGTCTACGTCTCCTTCTAAACATAACAACTCATAAAAACACGTATTGATCCAGGCAAGTGTCAAAAAAGTTACTCTCTTCCAATCCCGCATATTATTTCTGGGGAATCGATTAAAAAAATCAGAATGCAAAAAAAGTTTCAGGAACACGGTCAAATTTGCAAAAACGTACAACATGATTCTCTTTCAAATACATTGATGAATATTTTATTTAAAAAAGTATTGTTCCAGTAAACTGTAGTGTTTGGAAGGTACTTTTTAATTTAAATTTTCTTATGCCGAATGGATTGCCGAAGAGAGAATTTTGTCATGTAGAATTTTTTTAAATTCTTATTGATCCAGTCAAGTGTCAAAGACGCTATTATACTCAAATCGGGTCTATTTTTTCTAAGGAATCCAACAAAAAAAGAAAATTCAAAAAAAAATTTCAGGAACACAGACAAATTTGCAAAAACGTGAACCATGATTTTTCTAAATAAGAAATTCAGATTGATGCATAATTTTTGTTAAAATTCAAATTGATCCAGAGAAGTGTAGTGTTTCTAACCTACATGGAATTTCGACTATTTTTATACTCAATCGAATAAAAAAAAGAAAACACAAAAAAAATTTCAGGAACACATTCAACTTTTCAAAAACGTGAAACATAGTTTTGTTACTAAGAAATTCAAATTGATTCATAACTTTTGTCAAAATTCAAATTGATCCAGATAAGTGTAGTGTTTTTAACCTACATTGAATTTCGTCTATTTTTATACTCAATCGAATAAAAAAAAGAAAACTCAATAAACATTTCAGGAACACAGTCAAATTTCCAAAAATGTGAAAAAAGATTCTTCCAAATAAGAAATTCAAATTGATGCATAATTTTTGTCAAAATTCAAATCGATCCAGAGAAGTGTAGTGTTTCTACCCTAAATTGACTTTTGTCTATTCTAACACTCAATCGAATAAAAAAAATAAAACTCAATAAATATTTCAGGAACACAGTCAAATTTCCAAAAATGTGAACCATGATTCTTCTAAATAAGAAATTCAAATTGATGCATAATTTTTGTTAAAATTCAAATTGATCCAGAGAAGTGTAGTGTTTCTAACCTACATGGAATTTCGGCTATTTTTATATTCAATCGAATAAAAAAAAGAAAACACAAAAAAAATTTCAGGAACACATTCAACTTTGCAAAAACGTAAACCATGATTTTTTTATATAAGAAATTCAAATTGATGCATAATTTTTGTTAAAATTCAAATTGATTCAGAGAAGTGTAGTGTTTCTAACCTACATGGAACTTCGGCTATTTTTATA